>JBBMJY010000026.1:22243287-22265335 GCA_037833715.1 Toxotes lorentzi
TGGGTGGGTAATTTTCTCCAAAAACTGTTGGAGGGTCGACCCTGTTGGTTTGAGTCAGTGTTTGGTTTTTAGTTTGTTTTGCTGCCCCCCCCCCCCCCCCCCCCAAAAAAAACAAAAACTCAATCACTTTGTTCAAGCTAGGTAGTCAACATTAGCAAGTTTCCTGAAAACAGATAGAGATTAAACACACAGTTACATGCAGTGGATGTAAGTCTGTTACAGACACTATCCAGGGTTACTGCTGTTGTTATTATTATGTCTTACTGCACTGACTCAGTGTCCATTCAATCAGTAACCTATAATCAGTAGGAATCCATTTCATTATGGACACTAACATAGAAACTAATGATAAATCCTGCAAGCTGAATTCTGGCCCTGCGTGTAAACTCAGAGTCAACTGCTGCTTTTGCTTCCCTGGCCGGTGACAGACAGTAGACAGCAGTGCTGTGTTTACAGTGAGAGCCTGTAGCCGACAGGACAGATATGAACTCACTGATCTGGCCAAGTCAAAGACAGTCCCTCCATTCAGCAACAGCAGAGGACACAGGGTGATTCCCCCGCATGACCCCCACCCCACCCCAACACACACACACACGCACACACGCACAGAGCCATGACTTCATGACTCCTGACTCCAGGTTTCTGAATAGTCCATGTATGACAGCTCCTCGTGAACATGGCTGACACATGACAAGTTTCCTTCTTATGGTAGATAATACAGCTCTAACATGTTTGTTTGTTTTACTCAGAGCTACAACTTAAAGTTAAGTAAAGAGTGAAAAAGTAAAATATAATGAAACTGCTGGTGTGTTTTTCTTCATTTACAGCCGACTTCATTCTGCTGCTTTAATGTGTCTAATTGTCCCACATCAGACCTGACTCTGTTGTGGTCCCCAGCTGTGGACAGTTGTGGGCTCTGAACACCAGCTAGCTGCGCACAGTGCAAACCGATACGGGGAAGCGGCGAGTGTGGAGGGATGCTGCCGTTTGACCGGTCCGCTAAACCTAACTCCCGAGACAAGCCCGTCACTGTCTGCTCAGACACCGGCCGTGTCTCCGTCAGGTCTCCCTAAGACCTCTGACATGCATGTACCCTTCCAGTCCCCCACCCAACAAACACACACACACACGGTGTTTAGGTCAGGCTACTTACGCCCTTGGTCTGGGGAAGCCCATGGATAACAGCACATCAAGGCTGGAGCCACATTTCACTGAGCCCGGCCGGTTCTGCCGGAGCCTCCGAGGGAGGATTTTACTATAGAGGTCCTCTTTGGCAGCCATGGTCCAACGGGTCAGTCCCCGGTCCTCTACAAGCCCAAAACAGTCCGCCACCAGACCTCCGGTTAGTCCATCAGATTGAGCTGGGTCCGCATGAGTGGATGGGTAAACGGCAACAACAGTGAGCGGAGCAGAGAGCAGCGCTGTGCGGCCAGGCAGAGCTCTGCTACTCCGCCCACTGGAAGAAACAGCAAATTAGATCACCGGGTGCACACACAGGCAGAATACAGAGCACAGTATACCGCACAATGTATGGGATTTAGAGAAAAGGGTTAAACTGTGAGACTTATTATTATTCTATCTAGTGTGAGATGGTAGGTTTACCCTCAACTATACTGTAATAATTAATTAATTATGCTTTATAATAGTAATACATGACTATTACATACATGCTACACAATACACATGACAAAACTCTAAGTAGTATAAAAGTTGCTTTTAATTTGTGTACATAAATTACATTCATTATAAAATGATAAGAGAATTAAGTCTATACAATTGTATGACAGGTAGAAAAATAATGACATCACATTTACATTGTTGTCGATAATAAATTTGAAAAAAAGGCGTCAACTCACTGGACCTAGGAATAATTCGCAACACAAATTGGAAGATTCACTGACTTTCTATGGAGACAAAGATATAAAACAAATACCTGCTGTCTGACAAAACATTATTTGGTTGATCTGGTAAATTACTGCAGAAACTATCACCAAAGACTGGAGATCCTGACAGGAACCCTGACTGTTATGGTTTATATCTGGCTTTAGGAACATTTCTTGTAACTGATCATGATCTTTTTTTTTCTTTCCAATGAAATGACATTGAAATGACTGATAGGAACACAGAGGGCCACACTGTGCCATATCCAGCCGATGGCCGCGGGTTGGCCTTGAGCAGCCTGACTGAGTTATGGGTAGAGATGAGGTTAGTGTTGGCCACCGACAGCGCCGGCAGATGGGTTGTATGGTGCGATGACACAGAAGACACAGCCTGCCTCCTGGAAAGCTTGCCTCATCTCCACCTAGTGGGCCAAACACAGACTGCATCAGACAACAGGGCATCAATGTCAGAGGCACAAATATAATATATAATATCACAGATTTAAGTGAGAAAAGTTTCATCATTAAGGAAAAATGTCAAAAAACTTTGGAGCTGTTTGGATGAAAAGAGAGACATTTTTTGAAGGTAAGGTTTTCGTGATGGAAAAACATATCATACATAGCCAAAAGTATAGGTAGAATATATTCTGAAATAGACAATACATCTTGGTGTAATAAACATACATTGGATATCCCTGCATGGAAACACGTGTCAAAATGTCAAAGTCAGTCTTTGAGTCTTTGTTAGCTGTGAAATTGAAGGTGGTTTCTTTTGATTACATCATAAACTAGATTCATGGTTTTAAAAGAGTAGGATTGTTCTCTGATTACACCTCACTTTCTGATCCGTCACATCATATAACATGTCTGTTTGCTATGAAAATGTAGTCTGGTTCTGTAGATGTTTTTATATTTTACTTGAATTAAGGAAATCTTGAAATCTCACAGATCACTAACATCTGTAGCCTCCCCATTAGGACAGAAACTGTCCAATTTGTATATCTAATGAGTGAGTAAACACAACACAGGTATGTCAAAATGAAAATGAATACAGCTCCAAACCCACGGCCTCACGCTGGGTATAGGTAGGGAATGTCAGCTAAAGATGACAGCTTCTGTGTAATGCAGTCTTACCAGTCTCGCCTGGTCCAGGCAGAGACCCACCACAGCCCCCCCACTACCTGGTAACTTTACTGCTGAGCCAAACTGCAAGAAACAGCAGAAACTTCATGAATGCATAAACAGAAAAACACTCCTCCAGGCAAACACAGACAGAGAGGGAGAGAAAAGTGATCACTATTCAAGACAACATGCTAAGGTAGTGGACCCTTTGAGCACCTACCTGCCTCGCCAGCTGAAACATCATGAGATTCCCCGGACCCAGACACTCATCAGTGTAGACAGACCTGTGGGATATGTTGTTACTTCAGCTGTGAGTGTCAGCGTGATACAAATGCCTCGAATCGAAACATACAGTTTACCTCCTCAGCTCAAAGTTCTGGTCCATCAGTTGTGCCAGGCGGCTCCAGTCCGCGTCCTGCAGAGCTGTCCTGAGAGGAACACATTTTAAATCAGTGTTTCAACCCTAACGTTCAGAACCTCTCAAATGCAACAACAAAGACAAAAACTACAGTTTTGTACACAGAGTTAGCAAATAAACACTTGGCATGTGGTATCTGGAACTCACAGTGCAATCCCAAAGGCACTTTGAGACTGTTGTGCAAAGGCTGCACATAATCAATCAGATGATTAATTGCATCCAGCCTCTGCCCGTATTTGAGGCAACCTCCCCTGCTAATTTACTGCATAAATTCTTTATCAACGATCTACTTCTAACAAACCAACCTCGCTTGATCAGTCAGCTCAGCAAAAGTCTTCATGGCCTCAATGACCAAAGGTTCCCCTGTGTAACAGAAACATCAAAGTAGATCAAACAAATGAACCGTCTTTCTGTTTTTTTTTATTCTTTAAAGGAACAGAAAGATGTAAATACCCAAGGGACTTTTTTTGTCTCTTAACAGAAAACTGAAATCAGCAGCTCAGTGAAGAACACTTTGTACTACTGAAAGACTTTGTGGACTGAGAAATGACACTGAATGCAGAACAAGACCAAGAGTCTACAGCTGTGCTAGCAGCCCTGTGAGGCTGCACTGTGCTTTGAGCTAAACGGCAAGGTTGTAATGTCATTAGGTCCCATCTGTTCCTGTCAGCACCTTGAAGTAGCTCGACATCCTTCCTGGATCTATATTTCTCCATACATATATATAAAGTCTGTCCAGGGTCTAGGGATGGAAGATGTCATGTGCTGTAAAGACTGTAAAGCTCCTTCAGACAAATTTGTGATATTTAGACTATAGAAATAAAATTGACTTGAAAATGAAATCTGATGAGATGATGGTGCTAAAGGAAAAGCCAACGGATCACAGCAGTTATTACACTTCATCCTATGGGGAACATGAATGTCATTTATGAATGTAGCCGAGAGTCCCTGGAAAGCAGTACTGACACTGAGTGGATTATCCTGGGAAAATGAAGTATTTGATGACAATAAGTCAAACAGTTGTCAAAATGTTGCAGATGAACCCAATAATGTGAACCTTACAGTAGTGACGACCAGAATTGGCCAGAGTCACCTTTGGATGCCATGAATTTCATGGCAATCCATCCATGAGTTGTTTACATATTTCACTCTGGACCAAAGTGGTGGCCCAACAGACCAACTTGGTCATCAATAACATGACTATCATCATCTCCCTTCAGAAACAGCCAACGTAATGTTTGATATGCAGGAGTACCACTGAGCCAGCGCTGTCGGATGTTGCTGTGGATGCGTCCAGAGTCACTGGGGTCACTCAGGTAGGCCAGCCAGAACAGTGGGAGCTTACTCATGTCCATGGAAACATAATTCCCTGAGAATGGAAAAGATACGCCCTTTAAAAACAAGACTGCACTGGTATCATCGAGTTAGCATCTACTGACAGCGACATCAGTACCGTAGCCCTGTTCCTCCATGAGCTTCTTGCTGAAATCCATGTAGACTAAACCTTCATAGACCTGCAAAGACAAAGGGACGGTCAGGATCATGAACAGCATGCACAGTGTGTAGCAGTGATAATGTTACTGACCTGAACAACTCTGTCCTGCAAACCAGCAGTGATGAAAAGTTCATCAGTCTCCACATTGAGGATGAAGTTGGCTCGGATTGGTTTTGGGAGATCCTGGCAGGTAAAAGGTGAATGTAAAGTCACAGTCAGTTATTTTATATCCGTCATCTTTTGTTTTTCTTAACGTCAGACTTTTATATTTATGACTTGGTGCCTCTTTTGACTAATTTTTCTTCCACTTCCTACTTTGTGCCAGTTTTTAAAAAGCGTTTTCATATTTAGACACAAGGTTTAATGTTTTCTTTAGGAACAGAAAGTTTCAAACATCATCTTAAAGGTAACTGTGAATAGCTTTTATTAACACATGGCTGTATTTACAGGTGCTACATGTGTCAAGCCGGTATCAATAAATCATATGTGGATTCTGACACATCGGTATAGTGGTTGTAAGATAATCACTGATAAGACTGTCGGCTTCCTGCAGCCTCTACACTGCTGTTTTCACCCAGTGTGTGACCTCACTGGATTTAAAGGAAAACCTGCTGGATGTCTAACACAGACCAGGAGTTTGACCCTGACAGAATCATTTTAGAAAGGATTTTGATTTGAGCAGGCTAAAGAAGGAGTAAAAGACAGATGGAGTTAGGAACACCATCAGATGTGGTAAATAACTACCATCCTTACATTGTCTGTGATGTTGTAGAATTTCATGAGACACTTCAGGGTGGCTGAGACAATGGCACTGTACAAAAGAAAAGAAAATTATTAAATGAAAAGTTGGTAATATTACATTTAAAGTGCAATAGTGGAATAGTTTGTTGGTTTCCTTATGTGTTGTCTCAAGTTTTTTTTGGATTGTTGCATCTGGTGGTTGAGATACTGTGATGCTTAAGCTGCATACAAATGCACTTCAAGTAGCCTATGCTACCTGTGTGAGCTATAAACAGACACACCTATATCTAAATCCATATACTCATATATGAATTTATGTTTATTAATCAATATTTGTTTGTAAATTGTTTGAAAGTCAATAAAACTTAGAAATCCACCAACAGAACTGTTTACCTGCTTCCAGCAAGGCCCTGAAACAGAGACAGAGCTTCATCAGTAGAGCGTTTTATATTGATGCTGGTCAGACTCACAATCTATATGCTTTTATACTTTAACACTTCACACTGTCTGCTATTAACTGTGGTGCTTTCACTCTCAGAAAACAAGTATTTGAATGAATACTCACCACCTGCCGAGGAATGTTGGTGTCGTACTTCAGCGTGAAGTTCTGCTTTGTCAAAGCGATACTGCAGGAAGAACAAGCAGCAGACATTAAATGAACGTTAGCAGTGAAGGGGACTGTCCTTTTAACAGTGAGTGTATGTTATAAGTAAAAACCAAAAAACAAAATGAAAAAGTAACTGAGTACATTTACTCATACTTGCTATACTTAAATGTCAGTGTCAGAGTTTGAAAATACGTCTTAAAGTAATAGTTTCACATTATGGGAAATACTTTTACTGTTTTTGTATTGTAAGAAAATGGACTGCACAAATATATAGTGTAGTTAAAATGAGCTTTACTTCAACAAAGTCCAACAATAGAAAGCTGCTTGCACAAAAATGCTCCACTAACAACAAGCCAATCCAATAATATATATAATTTTCCTAAAAATAGTAAAGAAGCATCTTTATAATGCTGCATTACTACTTTTACTAATATAAATGATCTGAAAACATCTCTCACAACTGGTCATTTATTAACTGTCTTAGTAAAGATGCCCTGGATGATGGGGAAAGGGTTATAGCAGTATCCATGGCAACAAAAAGAGCCTTTGCTAAAAGGTGTTGTAGGCAGAGAGGATGTGCTTACACCCAGATTTTTTCAATTAAGATGCTATTTGATTCTGCGCAGTGCAACAGAAACGTATCTACCTTGATTAAAAATACACACAGTCTCTTTTAATTTGTGTCAGTGATTAATATCTTTGTGTTAACTTAGTTTCTAAACTCACCCTTGTTTGGAGCAGAACTGGTAGAACTTCTTACAGGTAGCCTGCAGCAGCCGGAGGCCTCCGAGGTACCTACAGTAAACAATGAAAACAGAGATTTTAAAGCCTGAACGTGACCAGTACTGTCATGCATTTCAGTTCATTAAACTTCCTGTGAACACACCCTTCCTTCCTGCTGATACAGAACAGATCTTGTAAGCTTCCAAACTCGGTGGGATCATTGAGTGGATGAGGGACCAAAACCTACAAAGTCACAGAAATACACATGGTGTTCAAAAACTATATGTCTGATGAGGCTGTTTTACATATGTGTGTGTGTGTGTGTGTGTGTGTGTGTGTGTGTGTGTGTGTGTGTGGAGAAGTGTGTGTGAGTGTGTGTTACCAAAGTCTGGCTCTCCACTAGAGTGACCTCGGCCCAGAAGTTAGAGATCGTCATGGCGATGGTTTTCCCATTGAAGCCGTCTGAGGGATTCCCCATCAACCCAACCCTGTGAGTGATCATAAATGCGGATCAGTCCTTGCTCTGTCTGTCAGGCTGCATTTTAACACTGAAGAGACTTGTTTCTGCAAACCAGAAAAACCACAGTAATCTGAACTGAATCCAGACCAGCAGAGTGGGTCATTTGTGTGGATGTTCCCTCACCTGGCATACGACCTGCACGTGATCGGTTTAGCGGGGTTGTCGTGTTGCTTGGTAGAGTAGTGGGTGAGCCACTTGGTGTAGTCTGACAGGCCCTGAGATGACAAGAGGGAGAATGTAGTTAGAAGAAATTTAATGAAAATGAATAACTGAAGTCTGCTGTGAATGAGTTTTATATTCTACATATCTATTTATTAGCTGTGATAGAGAACAGCATCATATTCCTATTCACAGACTGTTTAGATCATTAGAACATCTAGGCCCCAAGTGTTACAAATATTAGCTGTGGTATTAATGTCGCTCTATATTAACAGTAACATGGGCTGAACATGTTCATCATATCTGGTCCACCAGACAGTAATAACACATTTCAACACAAGATGATTCAGTCTGCTAAGTCATCGGGTCTGTTTAAAAAAGCCTATATTCTTTGGTTTAACAGAAAGCTAACTCTCCATGTAAATGCTCATAATCTGGGAGACCTTACCCTGAACTGACAGCAGACATTTTGAGTGAAAGTAGAGGGCATTAAGGATTAAGTGGCCCATTTGCTGCTGATGTCACATTAAATAATTTCTGGGTAATGGAAGCTTTCAAACTTTCAAATATTTAAGCATTTTCTCTAAACTGCCACTTACAAAACGGCCTTGTGCAGCTTTAACACACTGCAGTGTGTTTTGCTTTTCAGGGTAAAGTTCAAGTGGTAAAAAAAAATAGAACAAAACACAAGCGATGAAGTGAGGTAAGGATACAGACCACTTGTCCGATAAGCTGGAAGCCAGTAGGAAGCTTCATCCCAAACACATCGAGCTGCTTCTCATTGATGAGCCACTCCTGAAGATGAAGGAGCCATAAGTGTAACTGGTCATCACTTTATTCATTCATGACAATGAAGTGGTGTCATTTGGGTTTAGTAAAGCAGGACTAAGTATAATGTAATGTAAGTGAGTCGAAATATCATCAACATGAAAAGAAAAGTCAAAGCATGAATTACCACAAATTTATCAGTAAACCACGAACAGATTCAAAAGACGTCACATGAAGGCAGCGATTACAATCAATCTTCTCGCTGAACACAACACTTTATCAATTATTCAGTCTTGCATGAGATAACAAGACCAAAAGGTCTTTTGCTAAAATAACAGCTTATCTAGTAATTAAAAAAAAGTTTGCCTGTATGAAACATAGGATTCTTCACTCTCACTTACGAACCCAGAATCGTCCAAAGGTCCTGTCTGTGGCTTGAGGCTGCAGGCTGAGGAAGTCAGACAGGTAGGACAGCGTATCTCTCTGAATGCAGTAAAACACCACGCTGGCCAGACGGGACGCTGTCAGTCCATCCTGGGGTTTCTCCAAGAAGCGTGTTATCCTGATGCATGAAACTACAGTAGATTAAAATCAAGCCTGCAGCATGGTGCCAGGCATACGCCACATCATGCATCAGAATCGGGTGTTATTGCCAAGTGTGGGGGGGGGGAAACTTATTGTCTACGCTGCAGACAATAAGTCTGCTAGCAGGTCAGGAGAATATGGTATGGCCAGGAATCTGACAGACTCCACAGTATCGACCGGGGAGTCACACAAGGTGATGGGGGTGAGTGGGGCTGTGTACTTCATAAAGTCCACAACCATCTCCACTGTCTGCAGAGCACGGAGCTCAAGGCTGTTGACACCACATGGTTGATCTCCCTCCGGGAGGTGGACTCATCCCCATCAGAGATGAGCCCGATGAGCGTGGTGTCAGCAGCAAACTTCAGACTGGAGCAGGAGGGAAAGAACACAGCCTTGAGGGGAACCGGTGCTGATGGTCTGGGACTCAGAGACATAGTTGCCCAGCTTCATGAGCTGACTTCTGTCTGACAGGAAGCATTAGGGACCAATGGAAATATCGTTATTGTTCTCACCTGTGGGTGTCAGGGCAAACCTCCACGATGCCCCTCGAGCTGCTTTTCTCACCTTCTTCCAGCTCATAGTAAATGATCAGCTCTCCGGGCTGCAGCACACACACAAAAAGCTGGGCTACTGCAAGTTGCTAATAACTTCACCTCCACCAAAAGGCCCTGAGCAAAGATTTATTAGTTCTTTTACATGTTAAAAGTGTCTTTCTTTTTGGATAGTTTCAGACTGCTTGTGTTTGCTTCAGGACTTGACTTCATTACACTGCTGTGCAGGTGATTTTTACATGACTGATAGAGGAAGATCAGTGTTTAGACGTCCCTACAGCTCACATATGCATAGCTAAGCTAAATGATTATATGCATGTGAATATACAGGAAGCACAAGGTGTTGCTGCACACTTGTGGCAAATCTCACCTTTGACCTGAAGAAGCGAATGACTTGAGCAATATCAAAGTTCTGGTCTGCACACAGCATGTCTCCTGCAATCTGTTTGCACAGAAAGGAAATCCTCACTGTGTGACAGGGCATTCATTCACTTCCAACAGAATACACCAACTCGCTCAACACAATGAAATGTTCCTCAGGAGTTTTGTAAATGGATATTCTCCAACACGAGTAACAGATTTCTCATACCACCATGATGTCGTCCTGCAGCTTGCGACTTCGTATGGCCAGCTCCAGGTCAGCCACAGCCCCAAGTCGGTCCTCCAACGTAGTGCTGCCATCATTTACCACGTTTTCCACTGGGAAGTCATTAGCTGTGGCCCAGCGCTCATAGTGCTTATACCTGGTCAGTGCCACATAATAAAGCAGAACAATTCAACCAGCTTTAGCAGCAAACGTTTTAAGAGTTCGAACCATTAATAAAGATGCTTCTGCTCTTTATGTGCTCACTTGTCTGCATTAGTGACCAGATACACTTCTGTGAACAACTGGCGCCTGCAGAGAAATCAGAGATGTAATCAGCTGTATTCTGCAGTCACCTGTGTGGTGCATGCAGTAATTATAGTGACTTGGATGGAAAAGGTCCTCAGAATTGAGGCCTGTTCATGTTTGGGCTTCCTTTCACTTTTACGCACATGTTGACAGTTTCCCACCAAAAGTCAAGGATCTTCTTTCCTCCAATACCAGGAAGCAAGGCCTTTGGTACCCCAGTCAGGTGGCTGTATAAGCCCGTGTCATCGTTCTGAGAGAGGAGAGGAGAAGTGGTAAAAACAGCTGGACAGGCTGCACATCATCACTACACCAACGAACCCAACCATCAACCCAGTCATGCTGTCCAAGAACATGATTTAGGCTTTAGACCTTACAGGTTCGTTACTACATGCCAACAATGCAGGTGATACTGTGATACAATTCCTACCGTCAAGGTTCACTTCAGTAGCTGCATGTGGACTCTGAGCTGTTCTCAACGTGTCCCGTTGTATTTTGTAAGGGACCACGTAACATCCCAAACTTTACGACAGAAACTAGCCCCCTTATGTTGTCTTTCATTCATGCTAAACACACGAACTAATTAAAATATCAACCATTATATTACCTTAAATAATTCGACATAGATAAGACCATTTTCACAAATCTCCACCTTTCAAATGAATAAAACAAATTCCAATTTTATTTCGCCTCAGCGCTCGGTAGGGGGCGACGAAAACCACTGTCGACCAATGATAAAAACGTCATTTAACGAAAATTGAGGTATGGTTGTTATTAGTAAGCCGGGTGCACAACTGCGTGTAGACTGTTCCGTAAATATCCCAGGTGACGGTCTGGGAGTACACACGCTGGGTGACAAGGAAAGCAGAGGGAAAGTTGCGGATTCTTCAAGGCAGTTCAGCGTACACGGGAGTGTAGTTTGACCACTACACAACCAATGCGGACTTTGCTCCCTCTCTTACAACGTTCAAGCTACTTACCTTTATTTGTGTCTCTAAGACGGTGCCGTGACCGGCTACCAGCAGTATACAGATCATCTGTGAAACTTCAGTTTGTCCGGATGCACCTTTGAATGGATAAAAGCAGAGAGCAGCGGCTGAGAAACATCAGTTTGGGTGAAAGCTTGATTCTCCCAGCGTCAATGAAGCAATCTACTTCCGGAAGGAAACTTCAAAATAAAACATCTAGTCACGACCACGTAGAGTTGATCTTCAAGCTACAGACACGGACATAAATACATGTACACACACACACAGACAAAAAAAAAAAAAAAAAAAAAATCAGTCCTACATCTTTTTAACTAATTTACCAACTTTAATAAACACAACTGAAAGTGGTTTATGACATAAAGTATATTATTTGTTTGTTTTTTTATTATTATTATTATAAAGACATACATAGCCTAGCTACTGCAATGCTTACAACCCCGTTTATTTACTTAGTTACATTGTTGCAATGTAATTATTGTCCCCAGTGAGGTTTCATGAAACAACATACAAAAATACAAAGCAAAAAGAGCTTAACTATGAATGGATGAAAAAACTTGGTATCAACTGGTCAGAGTGATATTGATAAAAGATGAAAACAAGTCAAAGCATGAATACAATGATTTTCAGAGACGGTAACATGAGTGCATTTGATACAGAGAAGCACAGTACTGCAGAAATTAAGAAAAATAAACTGACTTGAGAAGTTGGTCATGCTTTAGAGTTTATTGTACTGGATGTTAATGACCAATCATGTTTGTGGAGGAAGGCATTCAACGAGGGCTTAGCTCAGAGGTGTCCAAACTATTCCACCACGGGCCGTTTGGCTGCAGGTTTTTGTGCCAACCAACAGCATCGTTTCCGATACATTGTGTTATGTTTGGGTTGGATTCACCAGGCAAAGGATTTCAATTTTGTAAAAACCTTCAAAGATAATATTTAAGGTTGTTGTTTAGCAAAGAAGCTGGATTTGAATATTAAAGACAATATTCAATTATTTTCCCCTATTACATGCACACACGATCACAAAGTATCTCAAAGTGTTTCAAGTACTCTTTTGGCCCATATGTGGTTGTCCTCAAATACCAGTTGGTAACATGCTTCTCACTGGGGGTCTGTGCTGGATGATCCTACAATACCATGCTGTCGCAGCAGGTTCCTCAGGATCTGATTCTTGGACTTCCAGTCTTCCACCTGAGCAAGAGCAACACATTTAATACAGCAGTAATGTGAAACAGATTGCTAAACTTAGTTTCACCTGCAAATCATTGTATTAACTTTATTAACAATAAACTTCACTGAAGAAAACCAGAGCAAAATCAGTCAAAAACAGTCAATTAATCGATCATCTGATCAAAAGAAAACTGATCTGCAACTATTTTGATAATCAATTGTTTAAGTCACTTTTCTAGCAGAACTGTCAAACATTTGAAGGTTCCTGCTTCTCAAATTTGAGGATTTGCTGCCTTTGCATCAGCTTGTGCTCTCAGAAACTGTGAAATGCCTCATCAAATCGGTTTTCTGACAGTTTTCAGACAAAACCATTAATCAGTTTATCAAGAAGGTAACTGGCAGATTCATTGATGAAGATAATAGTTGTCAGTTGCAGCCCTAAATCATTTCACATTACATTTTAATTCATCCCCCTTAAATCCTCCTGTTTGTATTCTGAGTGACACCTGACAACAGACTCCTCAGGAGCCGCTAAAAGCTGTTGTGTGACGGCTGTGCTGCTGATTTCTTCACAGCCTTAGTTCAACCATGACTAAAGTAATTGTGGTGGTACTAGAGAGCAGAACATATACATCATCTGGAAAATAGATACACAGGTAGTGTGAAATTCTGTTTCACACAGTTTCACTCCAACAAGCTCAAAATTCAAGGAAAACACTGTAACGCAGCCATTTCTGTCTATGCGACTGAGAATGATCCAACTGGTTAACAGTACAAATTTTGTACAAAGGCAAAAAGTAATGACAATTTACACTAAATACCTCAACACCTACACCTCAATCAGTGTTCTGGTATACACCCTAAAACACATGCTGACATACCTCCTGTCTGAGCAGCTGGTTGTCAATCCTGAGACGATCAAGAGTGCTGATGTCTTCCCCCAGCTTCAGGTTACTCTGTCTGAGTTCCTTGATGTACTCACAGGCTTTGGACAAGATTCCTCCTTTACTCTGAAACAAAACAGAAGAACTTCAAAAGTCAAGGGGAAAAAAATAAGACCTTAGTTTTCTTTTCAATCTTCTCTAATGTAACAATGTTTCTGTATCTTCTTCTAAAGGATGACGTTCGTTCTTTTGGGAACAAACTGCTCATAAACAGGAGCCACAACAAACCCACAGGGTTCACCGTAAATACAGAGCGGAGTCTGAGCCGTCAGGCCACTGACAGAGCTGAACTCACCTGTCCTGTCTTGGTATAGTCAACGTTACAGTCTGGGATGGCCTTTGACAGCTGCACAATCCAGTTGTTGATCTTGTCCCTCCGCCGGCGCTCAACTGTTGGAACAGCATTTGACTTTAAGACCTATACTCTTATCTTTCATAAGTGCCAAGACATCTGTAGTGAAATACAGTTTTCATCTTCAACCTTTCACATCAGATATGAGCTCTGACCTTCGTTGTGCTGGGCTCGTCGTTTCTCGTCTCTGGAAGCCCGAGGAGCCTCCTGCTTTCTAGAGAACAGATCAGAACGAAGACATTAAATTGGCTCCACCTGCTGGATGTGGAAGATTTTCTACATTTAGCTTCACCTGATTAGTTTTGGTAAGATACAACGGTGTCATAATTCTGTTCAATTATGATGTACTTACGCTATGTATGGCTGAGTACGAGGTGCGATTGTCCTTTGATTGGATCCCGTCAAAACTTCCTGTGGTGACATCATCACGTAAAGCTGCCCTGTAAAACAAAACATTAACGTCAGCTGCAGGGAGTATAATCAGATACACAGCATCATACAGAGAAAATCATTCACCAAATCATGACATCATTCACCATCATTCATTAATTCTGGCATTACAAAAATTAGTTTTAGCTGCTTTTGGTTAATAGTTTAACATTATAAACTTAATTTATTTTACGTTCATGATCACTATTGCTTTTTAAACTTTACAAATCCAGTGTCAAATGGTGTCGTACTGTATTTTTCTAGCTAGAAGATAACAGCATAAGCTTTAGCATATACATGCTTTGCCATAGTCATGTGTCAGGTCATATGTACAGTGTGTGCAGTAATTACCTGTGGGTGTAGTCTGGCCCAGCAGTGTGTCAGAAGCCTGAACTGTGGTCACCATGGTGCCAGTCGTGGCATCTGCGATGGTGGCAGGGTAGTATGTGTACTGCGTCTCAGTGCTGCCGTCTCCCTCCAACCCCTCCGACTGGGAGAACACAGCCTGAAGTCAAAGAGGCATGAGCTCCACTGTTAGTCTTGTGTTGGACCATTTAGCTGCTAATGAGGAAATGAGTGATCAAATCAACAACCCGCAAATTTCTAACTTTTAAGGGCTTTAGCAGAAAAATGTACTCCTATCTTGGATGCATTTAAAAGCCCCAAAAACAGCACTAAATTAAACATGGAATGTGACTGGATAAAGGATATCAGTCATATCAGTGGTGACCTACACCGACACTAGATCCGATTATTCTTAAAGGGACAACTGACAGAAACTCAGGACTGTATATACAGATGCAGCCCAGCTCTAAAATATGATGATCTTTTCAGATTCCACACAGGCAAACTGAAGGGTCACAGGACCAGAGCATAGTGTAGATATGCTACTTTAAAAAAACTAAAATTGGCAGTAATTAGAATTACTGTCTCGTGGTTGTATGCCTCTGCCTACCAGTCAATTTGCAGATTTGCAGTTTACATTCATGTCTGTTCAGACTCATGGAATATATATAATGAAGACTTTGAAGGAATTAAGTAAAAAGGTATTAAATGCACATTCTGGTAAAAATGTGATATATAGTGATGTGTATGATTCCAGAGAATAATTTCCAGTGAGAAACACACTGTTGTTTACTTAGAGACTATTTTTACAGTATACATAGGACTGATAGAGAGCATCTTCACATGGTGCCACACCAATCAACTGAAGCTCAGTGTCAACAAAACCAATGAGCTTGTAGAGGACTAACAGAGGAACAGAAGGAAGTGAAAGCAGAAGAAGAGTGGAGCCCTGCAGGTCAAACCAACTGCAGTGCTCTCACAACGATAGAGGATGTCACTGGCTGCCCAGATTGCGAAGCCCCTTGATGCAAATATTTGTGCTATAGGGATATATAAATAAAACAGATTTGACTTGACATTGTTAACCTTTGTTGTTCTTGTTCTGTTGATTGAGAGAAACAAAGAACAGAGTCAAATTACTTGTGTAGCCATGGCAATCTACTGCCATGGCTACACATGGATGCTATCTTTGCAGCAGCATCCACATTTGAAGCATCATCTACGATGCTTCAAATGTGGATGCTGCTGCAAAGAAGCTGACCTTTGACCTTTTGGATATAAAATGGTCATCACTTCATCCTTTTATCCTATTACACACACCAAGCATAACAAGTTCATATAAAGTGTGTTGAAACAGAAATATCCACAAATAACTGAGAGGACAATGAAGCTCCAATTAGAAATTTGATGATATATAAAAACTGTACTTGAACAGAAATTGCAGTTGTGGTACTGGGTGTCCTGCTGCTGTTAGCAGAGTGAGATACAGTCACAATTAAAGTGGCCTGATTAAGCCTTGTTCTGAGGTGGCGATACGTTAACCAATAACCTCTGGAGGTAAATCAAGTTCAGTCTCCACTTCCACCATCCGACTCACCTAAGCCCAATAAATGTTTGATGAATTCCAGGAGGTATGGAGTGATGAGGTGCGATAACAAGCTTTTCAACCACATGCTCTGACCCCGCTTAAATTTTAGGGATGACTTTTTTCCCTGGCTGTGTGCACTGTGTACTCTTCATGAACAGCTCAACCTTAGTTTCATCAGTCCATCAAAAACGTCTCTTGTAGTGTTGTGGGGTGTCATGGTGCTTTTGGGCCAACTTCATGCAGCCTGTGATGGATTCTTTTTGGAGAGCAGCTGCTCCTTCCATGGTGTACTGCCATGGATACCATGATTTGTCTATGGAAGACTCGTGAACAGAGATGCTAACTATGTTGATTCCTTTTCTTTCCATTGCACTTTGGTAAAAAAAAAAAAAACAACTTGCTAATGCATGATCCTACAGTTACCCAGCGTTGTTCTCACCTGTGTGACAGTCTGACTGGTTGCAGGGAAACCAGTGACCAGGCTGACTGCTGCAGCTCCATCTGTCTGAGCCTCCAACTGGCCATCTGACACCTGGATCACTCTGTAGGTCACCTATAACACAACACATTACTCTGAATGCTCAATATCTCATTCCAGCTGAAGTGACACATACACTGCTGTGGAGCATACAGACCGAGAATTTATATCTAACTTTTACTTTTAGGTGTCCATTAAGTGAAGTGGGACACAAGTACTGAGATCAGGATTATAACTACTATACTATCATGGCACAATTACCAAGAAATGTGACATCGCAGACAAGCTATGCTCTTGTAAAAAGTTGTATGTGTGCAATGTTGGTAGAAAGCCTGTAATATGTCACATGTATATGTGTCTAAAATGCTGTTTTCTGCTCCCAAATGAAAAGTTCTCCATGCTCTCATTTTCCCACAAACACTGCTGTGACTGTAGCAGAAGTGTCTTTGAGAACCTGATCAGTCTGAGGGGGACCTTGTGATGACTACTCCTTTCAGCCCTTTAGAGGGGTGGGGTGGAGGGGGCTCCCCTTTGGTGTCAGTCACGTTACCTTTAAGGTACTGTAAAGATCCTGTGGATTCAGTCGTGCACATCTACAGTGGCGTTTGTGAAACTAGTTGCAGTCGCTTCAGAAAGTATTCAGACCCCTTTATCTACACTATTGAGCTGGAGATTTAATTTTAAATGGATAAAATTGCATTTTTGCCCATAAATGTATATTCATTAACCCATAATGATACAGGGAAAGGATGTTTTCAGAACTGTTTGCAAATTTACTAAATGTATCAAATGCAGTATAAGTAAATTACATCTACAACACAAAGTATGCAAAAAAAACAAAGCCATCTGAATACTTTCTGAAGTGACTGTTGCTTCAACCCAACTAGTGGACCAATCTAAATCACACTTTATTTCTGTTCACAAATTGTCATTTTATATTCCCTCGGGTGTGTGTTGTCCTTACATTACATAGGTTCTGTATCTACAGTATTAATCCTAAATCCACTTTCATTTAGTTGCTGTGCTGAGGTGTGTCTGTAATATCTCCAGAGAATACAAGTCAAAGAATGTCCTGCCATATCTGAAATCCAACCTCACAGGTTAACTCAAATGACTGTTTTGCTTCCCACACTGTTCTCTCAACGCTCTCTCCTACCTGCCCGCCTGCTCCTTCTGTCTTGAAGAGATATTTGATGGGTTGGTCAGTGAAGGTGGCTGCAGACTGAATGGTGGCGATAGCTGCTGGATCCTCTGCAGTGGCTACGGACCCTGCAGGAGCACAGAGCCGCATAAAATGAAGTCAACTTGTCAAAAATCATAAGTCTGGGAAAGAAAATCTTTAAGACAGCTTAACACCATATTATCAGTGCTACAGATGTAGCACTTACAAGGCAGCTAAGGAAATGATCTACAGTGAGCACAAACACAACATGTTTTCATGGCTAAAACGTTCAAGAACAGGTACTCATAGTGGCTTTGAAGGGTTTCACTGGATTGGACTACAACACTTCAGAGACGTACACAGCACATGATAACAGTGAAAGTGTTGACCCTAACCAGTGGATGAGTTTTAATCTTTCATAGACAGTGGCTGTAAGCGAGGTGTCTAGCTCATGAAAGCACAAACAAATATAGCGCATTGTTTATTTATAACTTTAAATCCCTTTTCACGACACAATAATGACAGTGCTATCCAATTAATTAGAAATGGTCGTATTTTATATTCCTTTTACCTTCCTCGTTGACGGTAACGCTCCCATCAGGCTCGGGGCTTTTCTGTTGGCTGCACACAAACGCAAATACAGCAAAAGGGGCATGTTGAGGTTAAATTAGCTAAATAATTAATTTATTAACTACAACCTGGCGTATCGACATATTTTTGTTGTCATTACTTGACAATGGCGTTACCTTCCCACTCACCTCTTCATTTCTGCCGACGGTCTTGAACGAGCAGACCGCCTTCACTCGCTCCAACAGCCAGACTACAAAACAAGTTCATAAGTTTAAGAAAATGACGGAGGGAACGTATTCCAGACTATAGTATATTAACTATTAATGTGGCTTTTAGCGACAATGATCCTAAAGCAGAAGTTTAAACCTGAAACGACGTTAGAAAAGCGTTGGTGGTAGCTAGCTGTGGACTGTGCGAGCTGATCCAGGGCGAACGTTACTATGGGTGATGACGGAAACTGGCTGTTATTGCTTTCACAATTAAAGCATGAACTTAAAGCGTACCAAACAACAAAAAAAGCGTGGCCGGGAACATGAGTGCGATGAACAGCGGCAGTTTCGAAGAGTGTTTTCGTTTACCTTAAAATAAAATACTGTCTACTTGCGGTTTGTGTTTTTACTTTTATACCCTGTTAGTTAGTAAAGTTTCAATATGTGTCAACATTTTTTTTATTTGGGATTTTAACCGGAAATCCAGTGTTTCGTTGCGGCTAGCTAGACACGGATCCTACCGCTCGGCTACGTTACCACTCGGCCCCAGCGGTTTTTACAGATGTTTAATAAAACACTTTCCTCTGCGCTAGCTTACTGGAAGCAGCGCCCGCAGTAGCTAAAAACGACGTAAAACCATATCAAATGGGCTACAATGTGCACACAATGCTCAATTGTGTTCAATATATTCCAGTCTGAACAAAGATATACTTACGCCGCAGTGGTCCCTCCCCCGAATATTTGTCAACAGACCTGCCTCGATGTTGCCTACGCGCATGCGCCACAGGAAATTAAGTCACCTAGATCCCGTTGACTTGAATATGAATTTTACATAACAAAGCGCAGTGATTAAATGACTCGCGGTCTGTAAGTGATACTGCCCCACTTCCGGTGGAGAGAGGCACTGAGGAGCTGTTATGCCTCTGAAGTACGGAGTTTGTGTGAGGGCGAATCTAATGACAGTAACAGTGCTGGATGCGTTTCACAGGGACAGGGTACAAACTAGGCCTCCCAGTTATACCTCGCACAAACAGTTTCTTGCAATTTCATGACATATTGCCTCCTAAATATTTGGCACAACATACGGTATACATTTGTGATCATAGTGAAATGTGAAAATGCGTTGTTTTGACCCGAGTAACAGCCGGAAGACCTAAATCTTGCTACCTTGACGCAGGTAAAATTGCAGCCGCGGGGGTTCACTGTTGAGGTGAATATCAGATGGGACTGTGACGGTGTTATGGTCGCAAATTACTCACAATATTCACGTTAACATTTATAGGTAACTATATGACTTGAAACAAAACCTCAGAAGAAATACAATAAGAATAACCGCAACAAAATCAGTGCTGTTTGACCGATTTGCGGAAATGACTGTTTACTCTTTTATCCGACAAATCAGACAACTTTACTTAGTATAACTGTAAACTGTGCTGTTTATAAGTGTGTTAAGCTGAACGGCACAGGATTAAAAAGAGCAGGTCAGGATAGGGGGGAACAAAACACTGGACAGCGCCCGTGGTTTGAACCGAGGTCAGACCTGGTAGGAGAATTCAAACGAGAATCTTCGAAGTAACCACTGAGCTAAACCAGTGCGACGAGCTCAGTAGGAATCTGCCCTTATAAAGACGAGGCTGTGAGTGCTGCAGAAACTACTATGTGATGCATTCAGGGGACTTTAAACATTTAATGACTTAACACACGGAGCCATTCGAGCACGTATAAAACCTATGAACTATAAAATAAAAATACTTTGCTGCTTTATTGTTCTTTCTATGTATCACACAGGACAAACGGGGCAGATACTGTACATCTATATCATATATACTAATGATATAGATGTGTCTATATCATTAGTATATATGCAATATCAGTGGGACAGTATCCAGACGCACCTGCTATCTTGGTTCATACTGAAATACCATTTTCCACACAAGCTCCAAAGTGGAGACGTATCGTTGTACCCGTCATATTGCTCTGAGACAGGCTCATCTGACCTTCTGTGCTGTCTCCTAGAGAACTGAACTGGACGAAAAGACAGACAGGAAAAAGACACTGGACAGCGCCCGCGGCTCGATCCCTGACGGGAGGGAGAGCACCGTAATCTCCGCACAGAGACTTGTTGGTCGAAGTAGCCACTGAGCTCAAACACTAGACAAAAAAAAAAAAAAAAAAAAAAAAAGGAAAATGACTTTGAGAATGTTTTTTTGTATGTTTGACTTTTTTAAAAAATTGATTCCAGAAAAAAAAACCAAAACAAAAACCACTGCTTTAATATATGTGTGAGTAAATACAAATGACGTGTAATGGATAAATTAATATATAAAACCTGAAATATAATAAGAAAAAAATAAAATAATACAGAAAACAATTGATCTAATGCATAAATGAGAAATGCAAAATAAATAAATAAATTTTATGTTTCTCTACAAATCTACGTTCATTTATAACTGTATCTGTATATTTCTACTTTTATTTACGTAGTGATGGAAAAAGTACTCAGACCTTTGACTTAATTAAAAGAAGCAATGTCAAAGAGCTGAAATGATCTGTTAGAAATAAAACATGCATTCAAAGCATTATTTCAATAAAAAAACAAAAGTATTTCAAAATACTAATATTAATAATTAGAATATTTAAGAATAATATTTTTTGGTTTTTGTTTTATTATAATTATTGATGCATTCATGTGCACACTTTAAAGCTGCAGCTGCTGAAGTTGGGAGCAGTTTTATCTCTTTACATTGTGCAGCAAAGTCTGTGAATTGTCCCACAGAACCAATAAGGAATTGCCTTAATCTATAATAATTCATCATTCATAAATCATTATCTATCTGAACTGTTTGTCTTAAATGAGTTTCAGAAAAGCTTGGCAAAACACAAATCTGTGTTTCAGCATACGAAGTTCATCTCACTCATGAAACACGGTGGTGGCAACATCGTGGTTTGGGGCTGCTTTGATGCCTCTGCACCAAGACAGCTTACCATCATTGATGGAGCTATGAATTTGTCATTGTACCAGTGATAATGTTTCTTGATGATTCCACTTCTAGTAGTTCACTGTACTGCAAAGAATTCACCATGGTTGGGAAAGGACTTTAAAAAGACCTCCAGGATAAAGCTGTAAAAAGGCACTAAGTAGGAGAAGGCTACAGAAAGCTTTTGAAGGCCTTAGCTGGCCCTCTGAGCACCGTTCAGAGCATCATGTGGAAAGTGGAAAGCACATCAACATCTCGCCTAGATCAGGCTGTCCATCCAGACTGAACATCTGAGCCAGGACACTGATCAGAGAAGCTACCAAGAGGCCAGCAGCAACTCTGAAGCAGTTATAAGTGTTCATGGCTGGGACTGGCA
>JBBMJY010000026.1:22265435-22324184 GCA_037833715.1 Toxotes lorentzi
ATATATATATATATATATATATATATATATATATATATATATATATATATATATATATACCCACAATGCCCTGGGTTTGGAACACATTTGGGGTCTTAACTGCATGTCTTCCCTTCTATCTGTCCCATCTTCATCTGTCTTTCTTCATCACTGTTTGCAGTGGAGTGTTTAGAGTATGTCAGCATCAGTTCATCATAATTGCTATGTAATGTGGTGACCAGCTCTCCTGGTGTGGATGGTGGTCGTTTCAGGTTATTGAAGCTCTCACTCCTTCTGTCACTGTAACTGTTTTTAAACACAGACGAAAATGAGACTGACTGCCAAATGGTATTTCAGGCTGCTAAGTGCCAAATCAGATTAGAAGCCGTGGTGTTAGTGCTAATGGTCTGTCATATTTCTGCTTCATGGTGAAGAGACGAATTACAGAGTGTCATCAAACTCAGACATGGAAATGATGAGAGGTTGTGCAGAGTAACCCTTGTTAGGGTTGCAGCTTCTTAATGTGTTTATGAGATGCATATTCTGTACTTTTAGATGTGGTTCTGTCCAAAACAAACTCTTTATTAAAGAACACTGTGCAACACTGTTGGCAAGGCCTTCTACAAAATTATAGAAGACCCACCAATCATGTTTTTGTCTGGTAACTAGTCAAGGTCAGATCCTGATTGGGCAGGACACAGGGGCATGTGTTTTGGTTTGTACAGTACAGACAAAGTGCAGTGACATTGGGAAGGTTCATTTTTACTTAGAAATAATAAGAAATAAGAAGTTATGGTGAGTTATTTTAAGATCATAAAGAAATACAAAATGAGAAGTAAAACTTTTCATAAGGAGATTATGTGCAGTTCTAATTTATATCTCTCCAGCAATATGTAGTGTCTGTTTACTTGCATTTCCACAAAAACACAAGTATTTTTAATGATACAGTGGATCTTTGTGGCATAGATTCTCACATAATATTAACACTGATAATGGGTTTTAACAGCAGATGATATTTCCTTCATTATCCCGTCTCATCCAGAAGTCCACGTGGAGCCTCACAAGAAGCAGCTCCATGTAACACTGGCCTACAACTTCCCCACTGATCACCTCCCATCACTGGAGAAACTGGCCAAGGGCATCGAAGTCAAGCTGGGCTGTGATTGGCTGGCTGTCTTGTTCTCCCGGGACATTCGTTTTGCTAACCATGAGGTAGCTATTGGTCTTTCTAGCAATACATGTTTTAAGATAACAGATATCTTTTAATCAACTGCATCAAAACATGCTGATGTGTGTCAGTGTTGTCGATTTGTGTTGGAAACTCTACATGTCACTTGTGCAGACCCTGCGGGTGATGTACCCCTACATGCCTCAGAATGAGGATGAGCTAGAGCTGGTTCCTGGGGATTTCGTCTTCATGTCTCCAGTGGACCAGAGTAGCACCAGTGAGGGCTGGGTGTACGGGACCTCGCTGGCCACCGGGCTGTCCGGTCTGCTGCCTGAGAACTACATCAGCCTGGCCGATGAGTCTGACACCTGGGTCTTCCATGGGTGAGCAGAGCACCTCACACACTCTTACTGTTGTTTGTAATATTATATATCAGTAAAGTTAAACCTTTTTGGTCTCAAATTAAGATCCAGAGTTTGTAAAGGAAGTTTTAACAAACAGGATTTATTTTCAAGATCTCATTTTCACATTGTTTCAACTGCAGTTTTAATAATTATTTTACGCACACCAAAATACGAGTTCATTGGGACTCTTATTCTCTTACTCTTCCCATTCTCATACTCTTACATTTAGGACAAACACCAGAAATACTGCCATTATACTGTATTTATTTAGTTTAACTGGAGTTTCCAGTCCCTAACACCCACTTGTACTGAAGCAGCTGTTAGTTAGTGGTCTTAGGTTTTTTTTTAGAACCATATATATTTGAATTTCAAAGGTTATAGATTCATATTAAACCTTGGTGATAATTCTTCCAGGAGAAACTTTAAATCATATAGCTCCTGGAAAATTATTATTATTATTATTTCAGATTAGTTGCAGATATCCAAGAAGTCTTTGGTTATAAATACTCCATGGATCAACATGGATCCAGTTTGTTCTTTATTCCTAATGTCTGTTCTCCTTGCCCACCACAGCTCCCACTCATTCTTCAGCTGTGGGCCAAGTGACAAGACCAGTAAGGAGAGAGGGATGTTTGATGGCCTGCTGGACGGCCGACGCCCTGACAACACGAGTCCTGGAGACACACCCACCCTCAGTCTCATTTGTCATCCAATGCAGGTAATTTTGTGTTCAAAGCTGATAATTGTTTTCAGAAGTCACGTAATACCCGTACTGTTTTTACATTAAACTTGTATGGTGTTGTGAATGCAGGTTTTCACAGAGCCCTGTAACTTATTTTTTTATTTCCAGCAGGTCCTGCGGATCAGTGGTAGTCACTCTCGGCAGCCCAAGCGAACACTTTTCGTCTGCCGGCATGGTGAGAGGATGGATGTAGTATTTGGCAAACACTGGCTCTCCCTCTGCTCAGACAGCAAAGGTGAGCACATCCACCCTGAAGCCCACAGCTCATGTGACGTGTTGTATTGTTGGGTTAGACTTGGCATTTGAAGTCCGACACACACAGAGTCCTTACATATGTGTGTATTTGTTGTTCGGCAGGTAGATATGTACGTTCCAATCTGAACATGCCTCCCAGTTTGCCACTGTGGGGCGGGCAGAGAGACTATGACATGGACACTCCTCTCACTGTGTTTGGATCCACACAGGCTCGACTTGTGGGTACGTCACTTGTATAGATCTAAGTGATGTCATACGCCTGGTGTTAGAGAACCAGGAAGCAGTCTGGTGTTCTGTTTATGAAATGTGTGTGTGCTAAATATGTGCTTTTGCAGGTGAGGCCCTGTTAGAGAGTAACACAGTGATAGAGTTTGTGTACTGTTCTCCCTCTCTGCGATGTGTTCAGACTGCACAGAACATCCTGAAAGGTAAGAAATATGATGGAACAGGGATTCTCCAGTATTCACTCACTGATCCCTGAACTGTCACAGAAAGATTTGTTAAATTTGTCGTGTTGGTTTTGTTGTGTTTGTGTAAACAGGTCTGCAGCAGGATGGTAAACTGAAGGTGAGAGTGGAACCAGGGCTTTTTGAATGGACCAAGTGGGTTTCTGGGAGCTCACTGCCTGCATGGATACCTCCGTCTGACCTGGCTGCAGCCCACTTCAGTGTGGACACAATGTACAGGTGATACAAACGACTCAGATAATATTTGTGTCATTAATTATACCTTATTTGCGTTATTAGTAATGTAAAATGTATTTGTCGTGCAAAACATCTCATTTACTTTTACAGATGTTTGCATGCAAAAACAAAATGACAGGTTAGAGGCTTTTGAGTTAAATGTGTCTTGGTTCATTATTTCATTACAGAACTGTTTCTTAAATAAAAAACTGTGCAGGTGAAGCAAAAAAAGGCCTAAAAAAAGAAATGAATGCCTGATAAAATCTTTTGTATCTGACTGAAATGACTTGGCTTTATAATTTACTGAGCTAATTAACAGTGTTTGTGATTAGTGTGCAGCAAATTTCCATTTATTAGGTTGTTAGAGTGGTGAAATATTTCTGTCTGTCAGAAGTCCTGTTTTAAACTAAGGACACACTAGTGCACAAAGACATTTCTTCTATCTCTGACATGAGAAACTCTACTGACCAGTGAAAATGTCTGCTGCTCCATGTCATGATCCTGTAGTAATGACGCAGCACTTTTTTTTTCCAGTGATCTGATTGGTCAGTAATCACGATGTTGGCAGATTTTGATGTGACCTTCTGAAGTTAATTTGCTGTGGAGCAGGTTACCCCCCGCAGCTTAGGTTACCATGGTGATCTGTTCTGGTGGAAAGTGAGCCAGCCTCATGACACCAGAAAACTTGAGCTAAGCCCAGAGAAAACTGGATAAGCCGCTAATCTCGCTCCATGATAAAGGCCCTTGATCCTTGACTGTGGGTGTTTTCATTATAATTTTTTTGGCTTTTGCCCTTTTTTTCTGTTTGAATCTCTAATGTACAGAATCAGATAAAATCCTTAAACTCCTGCCCAGTTTCTCTACCGACACAGAATTCAATGCATACAGAGCCCAAAGGTCACTGACATTAAAAAAGTTGTGCCATATCAAATCTTATAATCCATTCGTCTTAATTTTTCTCTTTTCAGCATTACCTATTGTCTGTCTGGGTGTTGTTTGCGTTGTGTTTGACATATGTCCTGATTCTGATTTAACATTCTGTATATACAGTATATATTTGTGCAGTGTATATGCCATACCAGTTTATATGCTTTACCTGCAGCTGCAGCTGTGTTGTTTATCCACTCTGCCTGCCCTGCAGAGATGTCCTCTTTTATAGCTGTGTTGTACTGAAGTATCTGTTTTATTTGTGTATTGGATGAATGATGTCAAATCTTTTCCTCTGAAAACAACAAGCCCAAACCACAGTACACTTCCAGCAAACGTCTCCACTCAAAGGCACTCAGCGGAAGTGAACTTCTTTGCTAAATTTGCAACACAGTTTTTAAATGTACCATTGATTTTCTTATAATTAGTATTTGTCTCCATCTAGACCTCTGATTCCAGTCAGCAAGCTGACTGTGTCTGAGTCCTATGAGAACTACATGAGCCGGAGCTACCAAGTGACCAAAGATATCCTGTCAGACTGCAAAAACACTGGTAAGAGAAACACGGCAGAGCTGCTGGAGCTTTACAAAGAGGTTGTTGAGTTTGTGTAGGTGAACTCTTACTTTTCATGTGTCTGCTGATGTTTCATCCTGCCTGGGTTTCCACTCTCCATAGGAAACAACGTGCTGATTGTAGCCCACGCTTCTTCCTTAGAGGCCTGCACACGCCAGCTGCAGGGCCGCAGCCCACAGAGCGCCAAGGACTTCATCCAAGTCGTCCGAAAGGTCTGTTCGCTAAATCCTTTTTGATCTAGTCTGATTTTTTTCTTCTTCTGTACATCCCAATTCTCTGTCCATCCATCATGACTTCCATCTGGTTCCCTCTGTTCCTTTCCTCATTCCTATCATAGCTGGATGTGTAAAACATTTGGGTGGTTGGTGCACTCCAGAGATGTACACTCCAGAGATGGATAAACTCCTTTCATGTATAAATGAAAGGGAAAAACTAACTCAAAACACTTTGTTGAGATGTTTTTATCCAGCTGACCAGCACACTGACATCTGCAAATGAACAAATGAAAGGTGCTTTTTCCTGAATCTTCAGCAGAGTCTCAGAAACATGCTCGGATGTCCAGTTTGACCTTTGATCTGAATTAATGTACTGCATCAAACAAGTTGTACTTATATCACAAAAAATTACATGCAGTCTCCAGCTTGTCCAGTCTGACCTCTCTGAGTGAGCCGTGGGGAGACCATTATGTTTCTGGTGCTTGTGAATTCCTACCAGACTAAACTTCCTCTTTAAATAATGGTTCTTTGTTGAGCTGCTCATTAGTGAGAAAATGGAGTTGCAAGCTTTTGTAACTCAGGTCAGTGATGCCTCAGTGTTTGTCTGCATTTTCTTTAACAAAACAAACTTGTATGTTTTTTGTGTTGTTTCTGTTTATTCTGAAACCACCAAACACAACATGGTACGGACAAAGTACGGACAGTTAAAAATTCTTAAATAAAAATAAAACCAAAACAAAGACAGTTTTTCATTTTGGCATCAGTTACCTTCTGCTTCAAAAGAAAAATCTCCCTTTGAAATGCAACACCCAACATCATAAAACACAAAGAAGCATAAAAGACAGAAACAAAGGGCAGAGATACTCAAATACAGTACAGCCCAACTATCCACAAACTCACTAATGTTCCTTCTAGTCCATTAGATAATCTGTCATAAGGAAGAATGAAGAGAAATGTATCTGTGCTATATGTTTAAAGAGTTAAATGCAGTTTATTATTTATCTTATATTATTGTTTATGTCATTTATCAGAACAAGTGCAATAGCATTTTTTTTTTTTTGGACATTTTACAGAACTATGCAGCAGGTCTGATCATGCAGGTGAACACCTAAGATCCTTTCCCCAGCTGTGTCAGATATTCATAGTGGTCTGATCATTTCTGAAAGAATCTTACAGGTTGAACTTCAGAGTTCATCTGCATTTTCTCTGACAAAACCAAATGACTTTATTTCTTGAGCCAGCAACAGACCTACACTGAAACATTTTGAAATGACGCAGTGTTTAAGTCCTCTTATCCCTCATTCTGGAAATACACTGTAAAATGAGGTGAATAACTACAAACAGCACATTCACATCATTCTGACCAGAGAACTGATGTGTCTCTGATCTGCTCCTGCAGTTTGGAGCTGACTGGATGAATGCTGGATGAGGCTTGAGGGCAGCAGACATATTACAGAGCAAACCTAAACAACTCATTTTGTCATGGCAACAGAGTGCTCTCAGCAACAGGCTGGCTGACCTCAGCCAGACACAGCGACCTGCTGCTTCTTCATTAACTGGCCTGCTGTCTGTTTTGATGCATTGAGATCAGATGTTTCTTCTGACCTGGACCTTCATGTATGTCAGTTAATTAGCACCAACATGCACATTCACTATCTATTTCTATGTTGGTCTTTTTTTTTTTTTTTTGCCCTGTCCTTGTCTGTAGTCGTGATCCGCCCAGTCTTCATAACTTTAACAAGGGACAGAAAAGGTGGTGGAAGAAGTGTCCAGATCCTATATTTAAGGAAAGGTAGTGATACAACAGTGTAGAAATGCTCCATTACAACTAAAGGTCCTGCATTCAAAATGTATAATAAAGGGAGACATATAGTATCAATAGTATTGTGCTCATTATGCTGAGTAGCCCATCTAAAAGCATTACATCCATTACACAGGAGTATTATTAATGTGTGAGAATTGGTTTATTTGGTTATAAAGACATTTCTGTTTATATTATTCAGTCAGAATATCAGAATATATAAAAAATAAGTTAAATCAGCATGTTTAGAAAAAGTTCTGTACATTTGAGAAAACTCTTGAAACAAGTTAAAAACATGAAATATTCCTAACCTGGCATTTTCTGTCACTTTTTATAAGAAAAAAATAACTGAATAATTCCTTTTTTTATGTTTTGTATGTAAAATATTTAAAACTTGTAAATTACTTGTAGTTCAATGTTCTCCTGTAGTGGAGCAGATATATTCTAGTTAAGTACAAGTACCACAAAACTCTATTATTATTATTATTATTGAGTAAATTGACTTTGTTATATTCTAATTCATCAGCTCACACTGTGTGAAATATATTATATTCATAATTAATACAGACACTTGACATTCACTGTCTTCAATCAGTAGTATGATGAGGACTAAATATGTTTCCATTTTGATGGGATTGCTTTAATATTACTGCTACATTTGTAGCAGTAGTAGCACTCCCTGCACTTTTTTGAGAGGCTTTTCCAACCTGACAAACTTAACTCCTGAAAAAATAACAGCCTCATGTAGAAGTATTTAACATCAAATAAAAGTTCACAAAAAAAATATCCAATTAGAATTAAATGGTTCAGCTGTTTTATTGTTCATGCCACAAGATGGCTGCACAGAGCACAGTGTCTAAAGAGCCACCAGCAAGCAGTGCAGCTTCATGCAGATAATGACCGAGAGGTTAGATACAATAAAACAGCCACATTCAGCTACACCTTCTCAGCTACTTCACCTTGAAGCTACTCGCTCATCCAAAAAGCATCAGTCATTTCTTTGAATTCCTTTTCCTGAAACTAACCATGACTTCCTCTGCTTGGTCCTCAGATCCCGTACCTGGGCTTCTGCTCCTGTGAGGAGCAGGGAGACACTGGGGTGTGGCAGTTAGTGGACCCTCCCATCCTCCCCCTCACACATGGACCAAACCACACCTTTGACTGGAGGGAGACACTCCTGCAAGAATGATGTCTGCCTGATCTGAACAACCCCTCCTCCAACCCGATCATACTATACCCCCACAGAACGCAGTTACCAGTGTCAGAGCAGTTTCCCCCCAAAATACTGGAACTTTTCTCTGTTCAGCCTCTTAACACAGCTGCTGGTGTCTTAGCAGGACGAGGAGTCGAGTCCCAGTCAGTGAACTGGTTACTTTCAGCAGTGATTTATCTAATGTCTGTGGCCAGAATTCAGTAATTGTTTTTTTTTTTTGCGAGATCGAAGGAGAAGCGGGTTCGGGGAGTAGGGCTGGGTGTCAGATCACACTCACACTAGATCACACTTAGATACTGTCAGCACAGTCTCAGGAAATTTTGTGAAATTAGCATTAGCTCTGCCTCTCTGTGTGATTAACAAGAAAAATGTTTTTTTTCCCTTACATGAATATAGCAGATAAAGTAAGCAGGATTGTGACACTGAGGTATAAAGCCATTGAAAGCAAAGCCGTGGAAGTTGGAGAGTTTAACTGGCTTTTAGCTCAGAAGACTCAGGTTTGTTGCGTTAGGTTTAGGATGTGTTATTAGCATGTCATCAACATGAAGCATGTTAACATGCTAACATTAGCACGGCTCAGCAGTGCTCTGACCTTAATTCCAACATATCTGGTGCCATCAACTTATTAGCCTGATAACACGTTGTGTTAGCGTGTCCTTATTACAGAGGATAAACCATCTTGATTAGCAACATGAACGTTAACAACATGGCAGTGTTCACTCCACTAATATCAACAAAGTGGTTTCACCATCATTCAGGTTTGTAATGACAGCCTCAGTGGGTTGCTGGTCTGGCCACAGAGTTTTAGCTGCATGGCAGAGTAGCAGCTGCAGGTTGATATTTGGGCTAATGGTGGTTTACATGGGGATCAGTAACTACATGTTTGCATAATCTGTGTCCACAATATATGATTTTCATTTGAGTTTGTGCTTATTTCACAAAATGTATGGAGTATTAAGAATTTGTAATGAGCGTGATAACAGTACTGCTTTCCTGCACGGGATCCCAGTAGCATGTCCACATGGGCTGTTGAACCTCAGAGCTCCTGACCTGAATGAAAACAGATGGTTTAAACTGTTTGAAAAGAAATGACACCTTTTGTCCTGCTTGCCTCTCTTCAGTAGCTGAGGGAAAAAGCTATCAGATCTGGCTTCAAGTCTTCATCAGGGACTTTCCTGACGCTCCTGATGTGGCCCCTCATGTTGTCTGTATTTTAGCGCCACATGTAGCACATACAATACAGCTGTGTCTTCTACCAGTCATGTAGTGTATGTATAAAAAAAAAAATCAAACGTTCGCAACTTTAACAGCACAACCTGCACTATTGACAATCATACAGTAGCTTCTTGATTCTGGTCCAGCAACATGTAGAGTCTGTTTGTTATATGTTGTTCAGGGGTTCAGAGTAGCTGTAAATAATCATATTTTGGGGCAAAAAAAAGTCTTCCAATTTTATTTCTATTTATTTATAAACTTTTCTTTCAGATGTTACAAGCAAAAACATAAAAACAAAACAAAACAGAGGACCATCGCTTTTAACAGCATGCAACAATTAATCTCAGGTGTTGACTGCATTTAAGACATATGTGTATGCAGCTTTGAAAACTGTTCTATTGATTGAGTGACTCTGTTGTTGTGAATGCCTCTTGGAATTAAAGTGACGTCTCCTGATGTACTGACTGCCCACTCATAGCTACACAACACGTTGTGAGCTCCATCTGTTGTAAACAGAAACATTTGCCTCAGCTGATACTTGATGCACATCACATGTAGCTTTTTACCATGTCATGAAAGTTGCATGTTTTGAACTTCTCATAAGACGGTTCTTTGTTGATTCCGTTCTGTTCTGGGTGAAATTTGGAACCTTTTCCAGATATTTAATTGTTTGCAGAACAGACATTTATCTGTCTTGTCTCTTAGATCATGTGATTTCTAAAGGCATATGGTGGAAACTCATTCAGAGCGTTTCAGTACATCATTCAAGTCAAGTCTCCCCTAAAAGTAGACCCATCCTGTCAACTTTCAACAGAAGCTGTGTCTGTAACAGAACACAGGCCGTGTAGTTCTTCCACAGAAAGAAATCTGGAGTCTGTTCTGGTCACTTCACTCACAGAAGCAACAAATCAAAGATGAACTGTGAAATACAAGTTTTGTCCCTCCTTTTTGGGATTAAACTTTTCAAGATTCATGATTCATTTTATCTCTGTAAACAGTGACAGAAACACAAAGAGCTCGTTCAGTTGTAAAGCAACAAAATGACGTTCATATCTGTATCTGCAGCCCCTGTGACATGTGGTAATGCACTGTATGAGGTTCTGTTGTGATTAAAGGAACCTGTGCTGTGTCAGTACATACAGAGTCATATGACGGCACAGTACTTTCACACATGTTCTACCTCTTCCTCCAAAAAGCGAAGCTGTGTTCACACGTAGCATTTTTCTGATTGGACAGAAAAGGCTGCACCTTTTTGTTGAGCACAGTTCAGTTCACTACGCACTGATCTGTTGACTGAGATAAAGGTGACTTCCTGTAGCACGTTTTCTGAAGCTTATTCAGTGTTCAGCTTGGCCAGAATCTCTGCTGGGTACTGAGCTATTTTGATGAAATAGTGAAATGTGCTTATTCACTTTGTTGCAGGGAGTTACATCAGCTGATTGGATTGGAGCAGATAATCTGGCTCTGGCCAGAGTTCAAAGATACGCCTAACAATAGCTCATAATAATAATAATTCACATTTCATTTTGTTTGTTTATTCCGTACACAACAAGACTCCAGGTTGCTGCATCTGGTGGAGAGACAGTTTCAGCACATAGCTCTTTGTAAAACCACAACTTGTTTTTATTTTTCTGAGTTTGTCTGAGTTTGTTTAAGAGGTGATGATAGATGGTGGATTTTTGAGCTGTTGATTGAGACAGGCTAGCTGTTTCCCCCTGCTTCCACTGTTTATGCTAAGCTAAGCTAAGCCACATCAGGTTCTAGTTTAAGATTTAAAGGTTCCCTGTGGAGGTTTTGACCTGTAGTAGTGCTGTGGAGCTTTATCTGTGAGAGGGCCCTGGATTTGTTGGATGCACTGAAGAGCTCAAGGATGCACACAGTGCTTTATGATGAGAAACACTGGATATAAATATAACTTTTATTTGTTTACAAGGAAGCTCCAGGGGGCGCCATGAAACATAAACATGAGACTGACATCCATCTTCTCATCTAACTCTCTGAGAGACTGTGAACATGTGCATTTCTGTGAATTTAAATTTGAGATCTTCACACAGCCCTTTGTGGTGTTAAAAAAGAAGAAATTACAATTAGGAAAATCAAAGCGACGTGAACACAGCTTTACTCTAAGAACTGCATCACAGATTGATTTGATCTTATTGGGTCTCATCACTGAAGCTTTTTTGGAAAACTTCCCTGGGAAACAACCTGTTACATCCTCATCAGGACACTGAGATGAAGTACGCTGCAGACGTACACAGGAACCAGAAAGATCATGTAACTTTCATCACACGACACACAGGAGCAGCACATATTGTTTTCAACAGTTACAGTTTGTGTTTCAAGAGACTGATGCATTGATTTGATGAGTGAAGAGCCATGTGGCAGAAACACAGAGGAAGAAGCCATGTTGTTCCTGTGTTCTTTATTTATTGTCTGAACATATCAATTAAATGAAATCCAAACATATTTCTAGTTTTGTAATGTATGTTGAGGTGCGTCTGGAGCGTTAATGTGAAAGTTATTTTGGTTTTAAGGTTGTCTTGTGTTCTGGTGTTTGTGAAGCTCTGAGTTCTAAAGAAAAAAGTTGTAAACAGCTGTAATCTTTTCATATGTTGAATCTTCTTTGGGCTCAGGAGAGAAAGTAAGAAACGTCATTCTCTGAGACGGTGTTTTATTTGCAGTTTGTTTTTTTTTCTCCATAGCAATAACATTATAAAACAACAGGTGTGCAAAGTTACTATTTATGTTTGTTTGGCAACTATGCTGCAAAATCTGTAAAGGAGTACAAGTTCAATAAAAGTCTCCATCCGTCTTTCTGTTCTGATTTGTGAGAGCGTCCAGAATGAAAGTTAAAATACCAGAAAATTATTAACATCCTGTTAAAACAAAAAAAAGTCAAGTCAGTTTTATCCATAGGAAGCCAAATCATAACGGACGTTCTCTCAGGGCACTTTTCATACTCTCTACAATTAACATTAGTTACATCAGTTACATTCATCAGGCACTTTTCACATCATAGATCAGTGAAGGCACCTCTAGTTCTATCTGAATAATCCTGGAGGAGTGAAGAACCTCTTCCTGTTGCTTAACTAAACCTCTGTGTGTCTTTGTCCCGCCTGTTTCTTTGTCCGGTAGAAGGAGACGTTGGGGATGTTCAGTGACCCTGCAGCTCCTCACAGGGGTTGAAGCTAGATGCTGGCTGTGACCCAAGACAGTGTTTTGATTCTGGACTCTTCCTCCAGTTAGACCTGTCAGACCTCGGCCTGCAGTTGTTTTGTGGGCCTGTAGGAGGCTGGAGCTGCTGGTCAAGACAAACTCCTTCTCTTTGTCCAATGAAGTGGATCGCTCGAGTCTTGAGGACAAAAACTGGAGCATGATGTGAGCTGGAGGAAGTGATGTGGCAGAGTAGACTGTGACCACAGAAACAGGAAGCTCCGGGTACTTCCTCCACAGAGGAGCCATTGTGCAGATGAATAACCTGCAGCCACACAGCTCACACAAACATTTCCATGTGTGGAAGGCAGAGGTTACATATAGACTCCAGGGTCTGCCTCTGGTGTGATGACAAACCTTTTACACTCCTCTAACATTTAATATTTAGGCAGCAGGTGAATATATAATATATGATATGAATCTCTCAGTCAGAGGGAGCTGTGTTAGGACTGGAACTTTACTCCAAGAGGCAATAACATCACAGAGATGATCTGTTATGTTTCAGTAATATGTCAAACATCTTCTCAGCTAGGTCGACCAACAATAAACAGAGCCGTATTACTTCAGAGCAGTATTAAAGATTTAATACATAAAAAATAGTCTTCCTAACTTTTTCACTAAATTATGACACAGTAAATTCAAATATAAAAATGAAATACATATAACAACATGTACTGTATTACATTTTCTTTGACATTTTAAAGCTTTCGTATATTAGGAGACACGTTCTTTTTGCTTTATGTTTCTAATCAAAGTATAAACACTGAAAAGCTCAGTTTAATCCCAAAACTCAAAGCAGATGTTTTCATACTGGATATCTGTTGCTGAGCAGTGATTATAGAACTGATTCTGTCTATTTAATAAGTTGAAATAAGTTTGACACATTACTGATGAATCCCAGAATGTCTTTATGTTTAGAAGGTACATGACAAAAACTACAAGACTCGTCCCTGATGTCTTCGACTACCGCTCCCACCAGATTTAGTGTTAGATAATAGGTCATTTCTTTAATACTTATAATCTATTACCATTTCTTTAACCTTTTCAAGAGTCAGATCAAATTTTATGACCAGTTCTCACAGAAAACCAGGTCATTCAAAGGGTTCACTGACGTTTTCTTGTCCCTGTTTCCCAAGCACACAAATCCATGTTGCTGTCTTTGGAATGGAAACCATGAGTTCTATTTTGTGAAGTTGGCGTTAAAATTCAAATTTAAATGTTTTCATTCAAATTAAAAATAGATCATAGCTGAGCTGAAGGGGGCGTCCCTTGAAAAGCAAAGCTGGCAGCAGATGATACCAACTGCAGGAAGAACTTGCTAAGAAAAGGAGGACCAGTGAAGGAGTTCAGTGAAGGACCCTGCGCTGATGAAGAGAGCTGACTCTCACATCATGTCTCAAACCGCTGATGTGAACTCAGAGCCTCTGAAATGGCCCATAGCTCCTGATGGCTACATCCCCAACTCTGTGATCCGCAGCTGGAGGAGGAGGAGGAGGAAGGGTCTTAACCAATCAGACTGCTGGGATGACACCGTCCTTTATAGTCTTCATCAGGAATGCACGACATACGATAAGGAGGATGTGAGCACAGAAATTATCTGGTTCATCCAAGATGAGGAGGAGGAGGAGGAGAAGGAAGAAAAGATGGATGACGTGAAAATGAGGAAGAAAGAAAAGGAAGTTGAGAAAAACAAAAAAAAGGAGGGTAAAACACAGGTGAAGGGAAAGGAAGAAAGAGAAAAGAAGAAAGAGAAGGAAGCTAAAAAAAAAACAGAGGTGGAGGGAAAGGAAGAAAGAGAAAAGAGGAAAGAGAAGGAAGAAGACATGATGGATAGAGCAGCCCACCTGAAGCAGCCCATCCATTTCCTGACTGATCTGCAGAACCAGGTGACCAGAACATGTGATGAGGGGAAAATGAAGCCTGAGGGACAAGAAGCTGGTTCGACACGCAGTTCGACAAAGACTGTGAACTTCCTGTAAGTATTAAAACTGAATAACCGTTTGCAATTATGCACAACTTCTTATGCAAGTTATAAATCCTCGTGAATAACCGTGAATCCATGTAAACTCTTTAAAATGGACGCAAACCGGTGAGAGAGCTGAGCCGAGACGACAAGCCTCATGAATCCATCACAGCTCCACTGCAACATCTCTCTGTGCCAAACAGACAGAGAACATCCAGCTTCATTCCTGAAGGTACAAGCAAATGATGCTTAGATGGACTTTGAGGTGGATATGCTGGCCACCTCGTTTCCAATGTGTTTTCCCATTTTTCATTTTGCAATATTTTTTTAATTTCTACAGAGTGGCCAGAACCTGCAGTGGAAAGTCCTGTGGTGTCTCTGCATACGTTCATCCCAAAGCAAGGTCAGTGTCATTACAGTACATTCTGAATGTGTTCGTGCAGTGCAGTGATACACTGGGCCTCATGTCAGAGCCACTCATATGAACAGAAGTGTTCTTAAGGACCAGGTCTACCATGTCCTCAGGTAAAAAGAAGGATTTAAGATACGAATAGGAAAATGTTCTTGCATGGGGCCCAGTCAGTGAATGAGTGATTTCACATTCTGTGTGTTATATGTGCTCCTGCATAGTTGTAGAACCCAGGTTTACCAAATGCCTACAACCCACAGAGCTCCAAAACTGGACTTCCCTTCCCCAGAGATCTGCCTCTTCAGTCCCAAAGGATCCTCAACCTCAACGAGACCCTGGGCCTCCTGAATGCTCGCCAGTCAGAGATAAAAGTTTCCTCCTGTCTTCAGCCAAGTATGACAACATCAGAGACCAAGCATGGGTGCCCCTTGATCGAAAAGCCTTGGAGCTCTTTAGGAAGTTCAAAGACAGAAACAAGAAGTTGTCACATCGTGGAAAACTCTCCACCACCGCTGAGGGCCCTCCTGCTTCGAGAGTTACACACTCCACTATTCAGACTAATGCAAGGAGCCTGAGTCTGAATGGGGGCCTGAGTAGCTCTCCTGCATTTAGGACTACGCAGTCCACCACTGAAACTCAGCCCCACAGGATTATCCATCCTGAATGTCTCAGCCACCCACTTGGTTCAGATTACCCTGCACAATTTGCCCAAACTATCGACTCAATCAGAGAGCTCAGAGGCCCCATGCCCACGCCTGAGGTTTCTGGTTTCTGTTCACCAAGGGCAGCGCGTTTGGCCTCTACAGAGCATCCAGTGAAGCCTTCCAAAGCCAGACAACTTTCGGCATCCGTACTCTCAATCCAGCTTGGCCAGATACAGGCGCATCAGAGGGTGGTGCAGAGGATTCAGATGAAGGACACCCTGGGGCCACATTCCTCCCACTTCCATTATGTGATCCCAATGGCTTCCCAACACGGCTTCTTTACTTTGGATCCCTGTGGGAAGACTCAGTATGGAAGGCTGCAGTTTGACTGGATCAGGGGGGCATGAGGACGACAAGATGCTGAAGGTATTTGCAGTTTAGACCAAGGATACTACTGGTTATAAAATAAATCTGTTGTGCATCATTTTTGTCAGTCTGACGTTAGCATTCAGCTCAAAGTGAAAATGGCTGTAGATTCACTGAGCATTTTGTCAGGAACACATGCTAATACTCAGAAAACAGCCTCAGATGTTGGAAACCTTCCCCTGAGATTCTGCTCCATGTTGACATGATTGATCACATCCTGCAGATTTATCAGCTGCACATTCAAGCTGCCAGTCTGCTGTTCTACTGTCATCTGATTTATGATTAATAACACAAAAACTGGACAGGTACAACACACACACACACACACCTTTATTGACATTTGTTCCTTGACAGTGCTTTTAATTTGACAAGTGGCAAAACACTTTGTTGCTGAGCTCTGCAACAAAGAACTCATTCAGGAGTTAAAGCCGAAAAACAAATATGGCTAATGTCACCACACGTTGTCTCAGGAGGTTTAATGTAAGTAACACACAATAAAGACCTATAAAATAAAAGAAATACTTTAACACCCCAGCTGTTCAGTGGGTTTACTGATGCAGAATGAAGATCTACAGACAGTCTGATGTAAGGCTACATCAGTACATGTACTGCAAAAATAGTACATGTACTGAGGTGGCACTTTGATAGAAACTATGGGAGAACAAACAATGGCATTTCAGACATATGTTTATTTCATTAGGCAAGTTATTAAGGTCAAGGAGTTCAACAATCTATTGCTTTAGGAAACACTTCAGTTGTGACATGTGGAGTACAGCATCTTATATTACAGCAAATGTAAATGGTTTTCACTTATTATACAGAAAACTGCTAAAACTTTTCATGGCTCTGGATGAACTACACAGAGGTGCATTGCATTCACCAAACTTTACACTGTCATAAATATTACTTCTGTATGTTGTAATTATGACTTAGCACCTCATAATTACAGGATTAAGGTCCTGTAGCTGTGAAGATAAAGATTCTGTCTTTATGAGTTTTATGATTATTAATGTCAAACCTCAAAATCATTATCTCTAGCTGGGCCACAGGTGGAGTAAAACAAAATGCCCCCAACAGCTTATCATCACGCCTTGTTTAATATATTCTCTCTCTGTAGAAGAGGTAGTTAGCACACTCTGAAAACATGGTAAATCTCAGCTGAACATGTTACATTCAACATGAGGTGAATAAAGATTATGAAGCTGATGAATGAAGGACTGAATTTATATTTACATTTCTCACACTCTCCCACCTAAATGAGCCTATATTTCACCGCAGGTCTGCCTGCACCAAACCAGGACGTGTGGCCACGTGCTTGGAAACTCGTCTTTGGTACCATCGAAAGTCAGCTCTGCCCAATGAGAATGCAGCTACAAGCTAAGAGAGGAACTCTGCTATAACGTCTTGTTTTTTATTTACTTGCATGTGGAAAACAATACTGGACGCTGGTGAAACAAGCCAAGGGAAAAGTACATGAGGATGCTGAACTTTAGTGGCATTCCATTTACTGAGACACTGATACTAACATTGACATGCTTTAAAAAACAATGAAGCGCTATCAGCCGGTGATGGTACTCTAAGTGTTGATCGTAGTGCTTGAAGGCCATTTTGTGTTTGCCTCTGATAATCCCTGTAAGGCACTTTCTACACGGCTCAGGAGATGGTTCCATGAGGTACTGTATGTAAGAGCAGGCTGGAACCAAGACTGCTACAGACTGCCGATTCTCAGCCAGCTGATGGTCACAGTCAGGTGAGCAGTGTTCTACCAGACTGAGCACAACATTGGTCCAAGTAGTGTTTGAAATGCTCATCAATTTACCTGCTGTTGACTGAGCTCACATGGTGCAAAAGGAAGACACCACCCCATCTGATGTTTCTGGCTCAAGTCAAATGTGTAACATTAAAAAAAAGAAAAAAAAAAGAAAGAATTCAAGATTTTACTTGACACAGGGCTGTGACCGACTGTGCTCGAGGACCGGGTCACGTCTGCAGCCCCGCCCCTCAGCAGAGCAGGATTATCTGGCGTCATTGAGCTGCCTGGCCACCGTCAGGATCTCCTTGGCTCCTTTGCTCAGCAGCAAGTTGGCCAGGTCGACGCCCAGACGCTCAGCTCTGTCCTGGGCTTCACCTGAGATCTTGCTGGCTGTCACTCCCACTCGCTGGACCCGCTCATCCACTTCCTCTAAGCTCTGTCGCCATAAGCACATTATCAGTGTAACGTATGAGAGCTGACACACAAACATAAAAGAATGACTACATGTCCAGTCTCTTTGTGTTTGCAATGTCAGACAAGACATTTTACCTTGTCAGCAGCAGCAGCAGCGATGCTAGTCTGCATGGTTTCCTTCAGACTGTCTGATCCGTCCAGGCTGTAGACTGCCCCCGTCAGGTAGAGCTGGGAAAACACAACAACAAACTGTCCTTCACAGTTTCTTCTTCTACAGCTAAGGACGGATCTGTGTCCACTACTGTTTCCATCCTGTCTGCTTTACTTTGCTTTGGTTCCAGGCCTCTGACTCACTGCCAACATCTCAGCTTTGTTCAGCAGTTTAAACAGGTTTGGTGCTGTGCTCACTGACATCTGTAGAAATCTGATGATGATGTTGATCTATCAGAGCTTCTGTAACACTACCAGACTCACAATGGAAAAAAAGATGTGTTATGATGTGTCTGATGTGTGCTATTCCATACACCAGAGGTGTGTTGTGTTAGAGCCGGCTCATGCAGCCTTGAGCTGCCAGTCTCATGTTCAGCTCCCTCTGGTGCCAGGAAAAGGCTTTATACAGACTCTGATGTGTAAAATAAATGAAGAATAAAAAATTCTTCAGTCATCATCTATTTAGACCCTGTAATGTGTGTGTGTGTGTGTGTGTGTGTGTGTGTGTTTGTGTGTGTACCTAACATTCTTACCTGGGAGTCTTTCACCTCGGTGTGTACAGCCACTGGCACGCTGCAGCCACCCTCCTACAAATGACAAAATGTTAAATTGAGTTCATAAGATTGGAAAATGAGGAATGTGTGTGTGTGTGTGTGTGTGTGTGTGTGTGTGTGTCTGTGTGTGTGTGTGTGGTGTACCAGGTGTTTGAGGAAGGCTCTCTCAGCTATGCAGCGCAGTACAGTGTCAGAGTCATGGAGGACGGACACCATCTCCAGGATGTCTGCATCTCTGGCCCGGACCTCCACTGCCAGAGCCCCCTGAAAGGGACACACACACAAACACAAACACATATATGGATTTTATACACCCATATAGATGTAGTGTGTTCTTTTTATCATATTCACTTATGAATTATCCATCCAGTATAATTATCCGTCTCTTCAGTGTATGAGTCATATTTGTATCTCACTGTTCTGACCTGTCCAACAGCGTACATACAGTCCTCAGGCTCCAGGATCTACCGGTGGAAGAAAATCAGACAGTTTGACTGTTAGAGGAACCAGGTCACACAGACAGGCTTCACACTGAGGACTTAATAGGATCAGAACTGTACCTGGCTGATCCGGTTCTCCCAGCCCATTCTCCTGAGGCCGGCAGCAGCCAGGATGATGGCAGCAAAGTCTGCCTTCTCATCCAGCTTCTTCAGACGTGTGTTCAGATTCCCACGCTGAAGACTACAGCTAAGGACAGAAACTAATATCCATTCTGTGTAACACAACACCACACTATTCTTACGTTTGACAAAATAAACTGGTTTGTTGTGCAGTAAAATCAAAATGATTTCCGTCTTCTTTTCTCACGTTCACAGGCTGCCCTCTAAAAGGATACGATATCTTTGAACTCCAGGTGCGGGAATCTCTTCTTCAGCTGAGCAGCACGGCGCAGTGAACTGGTACCAATCACACTACACAGACACACAGCATGAAGTCAAGTTATCCGTACCTTTGATACCAGTGAAAATGAATACAACTACTTCCATTATCCATCGGACTGTACCTGTTTTCTGGCAGAGTGTCGAGAGTTTTCCCTGCGTTTTTTGGATGTAAAACCACTGCATCATGGGGATTTTCTCTCCTAAAAGCAACAAAAAGGCAAACGACTGTGAGTGGTTACAGCTGGTCAAAACACAACCTCACTAAGATTACACAGCAAACACTACAGCGATCTGCAGAATGGACAATAAGTGACATTTGACTTGTACTGAGGAACTGTTCCAACAAAGGAAGAGCTTATGTCCCAAACACAGCCTCACTATCTCCTCTACTCTGCTTCAGTGACAGTGGCTGGTAATAAACAATAAAGGCCTCCTGATAAGGTTTTACATTATGTTCTCATCCAAGCTGGGACTTCGTCAAAAGCCATCCCCCCTTTCCTGTCCCCCAAACAGCATGCCTTTCACAGCGGTGCTTACCTTACAGTACAGGAAATAGGCTAAACAAATTTCTTGAAAGGACAAAATAGTTGAAAATGAAAATAGAGACAACTAAGTGAATTAAGTTTGAGTTTTCTCATAAACAGTGCTATGTTTACGTCCAGTATTTCTCACCAAACACACTGTGTATAGTCTTGAGGTCATCTTGTTTTGAATCCATTTCCTCCCTCAAATTTTGCTAATTACATTTTTTTTTTATATTTTGAAATATTATTTAATTTAAACTAATAGTTTACAAATCTGTGTTTGCTTGCTAACAGTCTTCTCTCCCCCTTCATGTGCTCAGCTACAACCCACAACCATCATGACACACTGTAAATGTATGCAGACACTGCAGTGGTGCGAGCTCACTTACTTCAGCACAGCTCCAATGGTAAATCCTGGAGGCAGAGAGGTGGGAAGATCTTTCAGCGAGTGAACAACCAGATCAACCCTGCAGGACACAGAGTAACAGTCATGTATACGTGCTCCTTTTATGTTTCGTGGGATAATACAGCCATTCAGTGGTGTGCTGTATTTTATATGTTCAAGGCAGCTACAGAACAGAGGCAACATCTGAGGCTGCAGGAGAAGTCAAAGGGTTTCCCCACTGCACAGATGTAATCTGATGTATGCTATGGATGTTTTTATGGATTTTTGAGAGGATGCTGTAGTCGGGAAAAATTGCCTGGTCAGTGATGATGACTTGGGTTACTGGGTATTTGACATGAGTATTTTATGCAGAGTCATTCAGCAGTCAGTTTGGTTCATGCTGTTTGTTTTCAGCATGTAGACAAAAGCATAAAAGCCAGTTATTACCTACAGTGTTGTGTCGTTTTTGCTCCGACAAAAATGCTTAAAATGTATAACTGCTGAATAACGGCACTAAGTACCTGTACCTGGCAGCAACAATACAAAAGTATCAGTCCTCTAAAGTCCAGCCTGTTCAGTTAAACCCTAACAGTTAGTGTCTGCTGATGAAACAATGCTGTGAGGACAGTGTGGTGTCAGACACAGATGACACCGGTCACACTCACTCATTCCTCTCCAGAGCGTTCTCCAGCTCTTTGGTGAACAAACTCTTCTCTCCAATCTGCATTTAAAAACACACAGTGATTTTCTGTTACATTCATCTGTTACACTGAAAATAACACACGTCCAAGCAGGATGACTGTACAAGTATGCCCAGTATGATGTATGTATGCGTGTAGAGCTGAAACGTTTAGTCACTGAAAAGATAAGTTGATTAACAGAAAATGAACTGCAAACTTGTTGATAAATGATTAATAGTTTGAGTCACTTTGCAACCAAAAAAGCCAAGCACTTGATGGTTCCGATTTAAACGGGGGGTTTATTTGAATATGCCATCTTTGCCTCTGGAATATTGTAGTGGGCATTTTTCACAATTTTCGGACATATTATAGACAACTCATTTAAAAACCGAGAAAATAATCAGCAGATTCATTGATAGTAAAAATAATTGCCAGTTGTGAGCCTAGATGAGTGAAAACTGATTTAAACAAGCCTCACCTTTGATAAAGCTGTGTCTAGGATTTTGTCTCCTGTCGTTGACATGCCAACTGAAAGACAGAGACAGAACAATTTATCACAGATAAGTGTGAAAACACCTGGAATAAGTTAGAAATGGACCCACTGATCAGCAGTTTTTGAACTTTACACATTTGTCCTGAGTTAAGACACAGAGGACATTAAGGTGAAATAACACTCTCTAGCAGCCAAATTGGACACTATGCTGTCTGAACATTAGGTCATTCATTTATAAAGCAATGGCTGCAAGACCTCAACTGGTTTTTGATCAGTGTTTTTGATCTGCTAAGAAATTTGTAACACAGCTACAAAGTTGCTGGGTTTTGTATGTCTAACAAAAAAAAGAAAGTTTGTGATGATTCTCACTTATTTCCAAGTGGATGTCAGGGTACAGTTCTTTCAGCTTGTCCGCCACGCTGTCGGTCTGGATGCGGGCCAACTGGGAGAGAAGAACACAACACCTCTTGACTTTAACTAGACTATACTGACAAAACTTTTTAAACAGCCATCCACAGCCATCTCTTAAATTGCCCCCCGGGGACAAATAAAGTTTTCTGAATCTGAATCTGAAGAATGAATGACCATCAAATCAGTGTGACAGACTGAAGGGGGGACAGTTGTCTGACAAAGACATTGTGGAGCCAGAACTATGTTATCTCGGCAAGACAAGCTCCAGACATCTTACTTTGCTGTATCTAAACCAGCACGGTGGAACGGTGCATTAGATAACTCACAATTAACTGACACATTAAGACACTGCATGAGTTACATTCACAGGCAAATTATAGTTAAAACCTAAGTCAAATAACTGAATTCAAGCTCAGAACTGAATAAATATAGTACCTTACCTGGCTTTTGCGGGTTCCGATCCGAATGACCCGACTAACCTTGCCATTCCCATCCTGCAGGGGCAAAAGAGAAGTTAGCAAAAGCAGTTTGTAAGTTTGAACTCACTTTCTGCAGAACCTCTTCCTGATACTCTAGGTGATGTCCTCCATTCGATGATGTCCCCTGCACATTTACAACCACATCTGCAAATGTGATGAAACATTTTCTCTGCTCGCCTCACCCTGATGTACTTGTAAGGTCCATCCTCCATAATTCTGTGTCCGTACTGAGCGTCTGCAACTGTAGAGGCTATTGTGTCTGCTGTGTGGCTGGGACTGTCTGCTGTGTCTTGGTAAGGAGCAGTGCTGAGGTCATATAGCCTCTAGATACTGAACAGTGCCCTTTTTTACCACACACCACCCCCCTCCTTCAGGACCTCCACCCCAAGATATCTCTGGTTCCAAAAGATAAGTGTGCCAATTCATTGAGTCCGTTATAAAAGGCAGGGAGGGGCAGCTAAGGAGGGTCCTTGGTATAAGGTGTGGTCATGAAACAGATGGGTGAGGAGCTTTTCCTGCTCTGACACTACTCTTTGTTTTCTGGAGGGTCGGCAGCCAACATCACTGCCACTGATGAGAACAGAATAATACTCTGAAATAATGAAAAATTAAATCACAGCTGTTAATGCTGTTATTTGAAACGCACATTGAATAGTTGAAAGCTAACTATCCATTAAAATATGCCTCTGTGTATAAAATGAGGTAACATATCTCTAACGTTGTACACATGTCTACATGTATCATCCCTCTACAAACAGGTGGTAAAGAAGTGATAAGGTTCATAAATGTCATTGGCCACTTTTATTTTGTTGGCTAAGCCTGTGAAGAGGGAGGAGGAACGTGATTGTCTGAAGGTTAAACAGGCCGAGACTGATATTATGAACCAGAATACAGAAGTTAGAAAAGTATGCCTGGGAAATATACCAATATTAAATAACAGCTCTTTGGACATTCAGCTATGAGAAACAGAAGAAGACTGATTGAATCATGTTACTGTGACAATACAAACATTTCATAACTATGAGGTTTAATAGGTTATTAAACGTTTTTACCTTTTTCATATGTAATATTCTGTGTTTACCATACATGTGTGATTATTTTTTCTTCATGTGCTACTATGGGTTTCCATAAACATAAAGTTATCCTACCACAAAAACCTTTTAAAGCTGCAGTTTTAACTGTGCTTTTCTTCTGCTTAGAATACTACCCTCAAAAATCTACAACTATAATTCTTCCCTGCCAAGGTCAGGCTACTACACCATAAAAATGACATAATATGTTTTTATAGAAGCTAATAATGGGGCACACCTCCATTCGGCATCAATGAAATAGACCAAATAGCACTTTATTTTCTAACAAATGGACATCTCATAACGCTAACGTGAGGTTGTAAAACGTGTTCATAGAACTAGAACGGGTGTAAAAGCAGCTAAAACACAAAGTGTTTCTGTTTGGTTTCTAAGCCGAATGACAATGATCTCTTGACAGTAACGTCATCTTCAAAAGTCAAAGAAGCACTAAATCAAAACCAACACTTTACCATGCTCATTCGCCTTTTCTAGCTCCTATCTGTCAACGTCCTACAGACGCTCCCTCCCTGCTTTTTACTGTCCAATGGAAAACAGAGTAGTAAGACGGGCGTAAATATCAGCCAATCACAGCGCCCCACATGACGGCGCATACGGAAATGGCGTTGATTTTTTCATGCATAGTGCAAACGACCGGGTCAATTTGAGGAAAACCTACCGGAGATTTTTTCTCTTCCGACATATCGGTGATCCGCTTTACTCTGCCGATGTGGTTTGAATCAACAGCACGTTTTCCTAGACAGTGAATCCATGAAAAGTCAAGAAAGCTTTGGAAACAGTCAGAGCGCTACTCTCATGCAGCTTCCCTATGAATGAACGCGGAACCTCATGATGTCATTGGAGCGGACAGAGGTCATTTCCTTGTTCCGTGTACCAGTTTCCTCTTGCGGAGTGTGTGCAAGGCGTCCTTGCATTAGGAAGTCAAAAGACCAATAAAAATAGTGGTCTAATGTGTGTCAGTTTACAACAATTTACTGACTCTCAAGCTCAGAACTGCTGTTGTGTACTTGGATCATCAGAGGGAACAATTTACAGCTTCCCTTGTGAAACATTTTTATTCACGTGACCTGATGATGTGACCATGATAAATACACCTGTATTTCAACGTTGAACTTGTATTTCAAGTGTCACTACTAACTGTATCCTCAAGACTATAAAGTCGTGAGGAGAGGTTCAGATAGTCTTCGGGGTGTGAGTGAGAGTCACACTGAATACAACTGCTCCACGTTTTCTTGAACACATTAGAGAAAGGACTACTAACGTGTGTTGAAACCTCCACCTTCAATGAATAAACAGCTTGTAGTGTGTGCCTGCATTTTCCATACACAGTTTGAATGATGACATCTGGTGACCAAACAACCTTACTGCAACACTATTCATTTTGTAGTATTATGGTGGAGTACAATCTTTATCTGTTAGTCTTCAGTATTATTAGGGCCATGGTTAGTGGTCTATCTGGCCTAATAGTTTGTTGATATTTGCAGTTTATAGAGCAATAAAATACTCAATAGTCAATAGAAACTGAGTGGAACTCAGAGGAAGTTTTGATTTTTTTCAAATGTATTTTATTGTAATTGCTGAACAGACAGTGACAGTTTATGCTGTGTGATAAGTGCAGCTTACTTTTTCATGTAAACCGCAAAAAAGGCTTATTATTGTTTTTAACTATGTTTTAGACTTTTACTTCTCATGTAATAATACACTGTATGTAATTCATCTGTTTAAACCAGTGTATTTATTGTTTTACATGTGTATTATTTTATTAACAGCAATGCTGTCCACAATGTAAAGCATTTAATAAAAACCCAGAACAATAAATGAATCATATGACATATTTCCATTCATTCGTTTGGGAGACACTTCTGTTCAGAGTGATGTAAAAATGAGGTACAATCTAAGTCGGTCAGGAGAAGTCATTTTTGAATTGCACTATGTGAAATATTATGTGAGCACCGACTTCTGCAAAGATGTATTTCAAAACTACATTATATATACATTATATTCTGTATTCTGAAAGTTTGAATGGACTCCGTTAATAATGGTCGTTGTTAACAATAATGGGATGCATCCATGTTGCAATATTTCAGTGTGTCCTATCACCATCGCTTATTCCGCACATACCAAAGAGGTTTAAGGTAGACCTACGGAGATCGTAAGTCGTTAGCCCCATTTGGGAAGTCTAACCAGCTGGAGGACCTGTGGAAGTAGCGCTTGTAAGTTATTTATGCAACAAGGCCAACATTTTGGGGACCACGTCATTGGTTTCCACGGTGGGCTGATCCAGCGCTGCTCTTCCGGTGGAGACGTGGCTGTACTGCTGCCATATTGACGCTAGCTAGCTAACAATCATACAACTTGGAGTCAGCTGCATATTCGCACCTTGCTATTCTAGAGTGATTAAAAATCCCCCAAAGCAAGAAACACGAGAGACTGAAGATCGTCGTACCATAGAGAGAGACCAAAATGGTGAGTGACAGTCGAACATCGTGATCATTTTCTTGCTTTTTATCGGGCCTAGCAATTATCATAACATTGGCTAATCTGGCAAGTAGCTAAAGCTAGTTAGGTATCAGTTAGCTAGCTTCTCCAGGACCGAAATAAGAGGAAATACCAAGGTTTATCTCCGCTGGGTTGACAGCGTTAGCGTTTTATTTACTCGCTAAAATTAAGTAAATGAACCGTCGTTTTATTATTCAGAGCCAAATTTCACGTGAATAAGCGGCACTGAGTGTGCAGACATTGCTGACGTTAACTAGCTTTACAAGCTAGCGCTAGGGTTAGCTCCTGTCACTAGCCGGATCCGAGCTAACGCTACCTGCTGTCAGATTGTCCTTAGCCAGACAACACCGGTTTCGGTCCTTAAGCAAACCATAACCATATGTAAATTTGGATTATCATTATGTTTTACCATGTGCGACAATTTGTATTCAGGGCAGCGTTACACACAGTTCACATCAAGTTGAGATACACTGCACCAGGGGTCTTTCATTCCCAGATTCAGCCATTGTCAACGTGGAATGACTGCGTTTCCTTCATTCATTTAACAGCGTGAAATAAAGTGTTAATAATAGTGAGCTTGCTTATACAAGCTAAATTGACAGTTTTGTGTGGGTTAATTTACTGTTACCGAAATGTGTTGTACCTACGTAAGATCGCTGCTGTTCTCTTTGGCTTGAAGAGAAGATTTCACCAAACACCATTCAAAATGTTGGTGATTCAAAGTTAAGATTCAAAATATCCACTCTGCTCAGTCGCTACTCATCACTGTTTAATATCTATATGCATTGTATGTACATATATATTTATCTATATATCTATAGAGATAGATAGATAAATAGATATCTATATCTATAGCGATAGATAGATAGATAGATAGATAGATAGATAGATAGATAGATAGATGAAATTACACACTTTTGGTAACATTTTGCATAATCACACTGTGATATTACTGAAGGTCTGTAGACACAATAATATTCGTGTTTTCTCTTCACCCGCAGGTGCTGTTGGCAGCGGCGGTGTGCACCAAGGCTGGCAAAGCCATTGTATCGCGGCAGTTTGTGGAAATGACCCGGACACGTATTGAGGGTCTCCTGGCTGCATTCCCCAAACTGATGAACACAGGCAAGCAGCACACCTTTGTGGAAACAGACAGTGTTCGCTATGTGTACCAGCCACTCGAGAAACTCTACATGGTTCTCATCACCACCAAGAACAGCAACATCCTGGAGGACCTAGAGACACTCAGACTCTTCTCCCGTGTGGTAAGAAATAATGGAGCTGACTTTCTGTTTCTGTCTATGCCTGTACATTAAATCATGTCTATAATCAGTGAAAGATAGTTAACATTGTTAGATGACAGTGTGCTAATATGATGAAGAGATGACAAAAGCTAACTTTACAACACATAACATGGTAAGTTATGTTTAAAACTTTACATTGTCCCTTACAAACACTTGCAATTTCCTAATTTCATATGTAGCTTTGATCATGACACTCAGGCTGTAGTGTTTCCCACAGAGTTAGATTGTATTTGTTGTAGCAGCTTCTTAAATTAATTCTTTAATAATAACGTATATAAGGGGCTCCACTGAGTATATTGTATTGCCAAGTAGTTTGTGACAAATAATTAAGTGAACAATATATACAGCTCCATTGGTTCACGTTGTTAAACCCTCACGACTCTGAGCTAGCCAGACTGGGCATACTCGCACACACATGCAGCACGCTCTCATGCACACCCTGAATGACAGGGACACAGAGAGGACTGGTTAAGACACAGACAGAGACAGACAAAATTTTATAGATATTTGACAGTCCACCATCTCACTGATGCAGCAGGATTTCTCCAGATTCTTCTGATGGCCAATCTGACTGTTACATACGGGTTTGTTATCGGTGTGTTTGTGAGAAAGAGCGGGAGCGTGGCAAGGAGGAGCAGAGTGAATGAATGCACTGTGCACAGCTCTACAGGATTTTATCCATTTGAACTAGTAAAAAAAAAATCAATACGTGGTGGTACGTGTTGATATTGTTGAGGGCTGCTACAAATAAATCAATGTATTGGAAACATATAAATATTTTCAGTTCATTATAAAACTGTTTCTGTGGACCTCCACAGTCTGTATCAGTGGTAATCAATGGGAAACACTGATGTTCTGTAGTGCTTGAAAGGCACAGATACCTGCCCTAACTAAAAAAACTAAAAAACGATATCAGCCACAACTACACAACTACAACCTGTAAAGCTGTTACTATTTTGTTTACCTAGCAAGCAGATCAATCCATCAAGTAAATTTGTTGACTAAACTGATTTATATCCCCCATGGAATAACAAACTAGTGTGCACTACCTTCTCCCTTTATTTTCTGAGAGTCATTGCTGTACAAGTAATATGACACCTTGGATTTGCCTTTTGTTTAATACACAGAAATTGGCCCAAAAAATAAATTGTGTGTAGTTTGTATTAGGGTATTTTGATGACTAGACTGCATCACCTTTAACTAACACCCAGTGGGGAGATAATAGCACTGAAATGGGGTCAGGGCTGGTGTTCATGTCAGTATGTTCTCACTTTGTCTCTATAATTGAAATAACACAGCTATAGACTACTTCATCTCACACACCTTATTTTTATTAGCTTATTGATCCAAATACTGAAGGTTATGGTTCAAAAATCTAGAAGTTTAAATGATCAATTTGGTATATGAATGAAAGTGAGGCGACACGCTCTGCTAGAAAGAGGATGTCTCAATGTTTGATTTGTTGGAGGTTCTTTCCTGACAATCAATATTTTAGGAAGTACTGACAGCAGCAGACAGAGAGCACACAAACTGACTACAGGCCTGGTTAATTTAGGCCTATCATCAAGTTACTTTCAGAGTTAACATTAATTAGTCACAGCTGATATGATGGCAACATTTTTCATTTTAAGCAGTAAAGTGCACCTGCTAAAAATGAGACGCTGCTCACTGAGTGTTTTCTACTGTGCTTTGCTAATGACCATTATTGTTTGAGCTTAGCGAAATCTGTGTATTTTTTCAAATTCAGTGTCTGAACTCAGTCACACACTGCAGCGCCCAAATATTATTTCACATTCACACGTGCTAATTTTCACTGGCTTGTGCAGTGGGAAGCTGCACAGTAGAGCCCGCTGTCTTAAAGGACAGGAGCTGCAACACTAACAGGCTGAGAGGGACAAAACACAGCAGAGCATCAGGTTATTTTAGCCAATACTGATCCACTACTATAGAAAAATAATTATAAAAAAAAATAATAATAATATTCAGGATCTGATACATCAGTGTAGTTCATGTTTAGCCTTGACTGTCCCATAATTTTTGTGTTACTGTTGTGTTACTAAAAGTTGACATCTCTGGTGTGAACTTTGCTCTGGTGTAGTTGATTGATATTCATTTCTTTTCCCTACCCGCGCAGATCCCAGAATACTGTCGTGTGCTGGAGGAGAGCGAAATATCAGAGCACTGTTTTGACCTGATCTTTGCCTTCGATGAGATTGTGGCATTAGGCTACAGAGAGAACGTTAACCTGGCTCAGATCCGCACCTTCACAGAGATGGACTCCCATGAGGAGAAGGTTTTCCGTGCTGTCAGAGAGGTGAGATCACGCTGTTGTGACTGGCTTGTTTATTGGATGAAATAAGATTTATCAGTCACTGGGGAGAAACTGGGTCATTAAAGCAAAAAAACAAGGGAATGCTATAAAGAAACAGGAAGAAGATGAAATGTGCATTGTCAAGAATAAAACTGGCACAGTGAATAAAACTGGCACAGTTTTATTCATTTATTAGGTAGAAATGTAATGCAAACTTAAAACACCAGTGAAAATAACGTAATTCTCTCAATGTATTATTACCATATAATTTAAATGTTGTTTTTTTTGTTTTTTTAAATACATAGACTCAGGAAAGAGAGGCCAAGGCAGAGATGAGGAGGAAGGCCAAGGAGCTGCAGCAGGCTAGGAGGGACGCTGAACGCTCTGGAAAGAAGGTGCCAGCTTTCGGCGGCTTCGGCAGTGCTGGCATGACCAGCGTCTCCTCAGGGTCCATCATCACAGACACCATCGTCGAGCCAGAGAAACCCAAGATCACACCTGCTCCAGTCAGGTATAAGTCCAGGAAACAAATCAAATTGCTGCTGTATTGGTTTACATCACAATGCACACTGACTTTTAAACATTTAAGTTTTGCATTAACTGATGAAGCGTTTTTTTTTTTTTTTCTTTTCAGACCAAGTGGACCCAGTAAGGCTCTGAAACTGGGTGCTAAAGGGAAAGAAGTGGACAACTTTGTCGACAAGCTCAAGTCTGAGGGTGAAACCATCATGCCCTCCACAGGAAAGAGAGGCTCAGATGTATCAAAGGTTCTGCCACCACCAGTCAACGTGGAGAGGTACATACACAACATGGTCTCTATGGTTAACTAATGTTTATTCTTCTGGTGCCATCAGAGGTCAGTGGTTTCCAATTAAATGGCCATAGTTGGCCACTTCAGAAACTGGGTGGGGCTGCCCTTTCCTCCTGACTGTCATTAAAAAAAGGATCCAGTCATATAATATGACTTAGCTCTGTTTTAGTTTTGTTTTAAATTATGATCAAACTACGTACAAACATCATGCAGATGAGTACATATAAATGTTCTGTCTTTACTAACACGTGAAAAAAAAAAAAGACAATTTGTCTGAATGTGATTCAGAGCTGATGTAGCATGACCGTTCACATAGTAACATGTTAGTCAAACCACTAACTATGACATAAATATGAAGTGGGTGAAGCATGAGAGGTTGAACAAATATTTGATAGTAATACAGCTGAGCTCAGATTAAACAAAGCAAGTGTGTGTGTGTGTTTTTTTTTTTTTAAAGTGAACCTCCCTTGTCTTGTATTAGCTGCTCATTACCCTTGCTTTTAATAGAGAGTTTTACATTTCTGTGATAGCTCAAACGAGGTCTTACAGACTCCTCTAATTTGATAAGTTAACGCATGGACTCTCAGTAGCAGATGCTTCAGCAAACACATGCAGACACTGGGCACAGACTGGGCAGAAAGTGAGAGTCTGCTGAGTAATTCTTCGAGTAGTTCTTTTGTGCTGACAACACATCAGCCTGACACCTGCAGACAGCTGTTAACTAGCGTTAGCTCCCCAGCAGGGACAGACTGAAGAAAGCAGAGTCCACACACTGTTCAGTCGACTTCCACAGCTTCATATTGCTCTGTTAAAGAGATAAAATCTGTTTAACAAAGACAAACCTAGAGCTCAGATCAGTGTGCAGGGTTTTTTAAACTGCCGCAGGCACACATAGGCTGTGTAGCTATTCGTGTAACAGTTGACGGGGTGGTCGTGAGTGAGGCAGCTAATATAACCAGCTTTCATCTAGAATAGCCTTTTTGCTCATGTTATAATCACTCAGTTTCCACTAAGGGCACACTTTGCACATCATTTAGAACCACTTACAAAAAGTAACCACTGAACACACACAACACTTAGAGCAGATGTACATGTTTTTGTTATTTATCAGAATTTTAGTTTTTCCCAATCCAGCCATATACACTATATATGTATACATATACATTCTGTGTGGATGTGTTTCCTCCCCAGTGTACATCTGCGTGTGGAGGAGAAGATCTCACTGACTTGTGGTCGTGATGGCGGCCTACAGAACATGGAGGTGCTGGGCATGGTGACGCTCCGAGTCACAGATGACAAGAACGGGCGCATTCGCCTTGTTATCAACAATAATGACAACAAAGGATTGCAGCTGCAAGTAGGTCAACACATACTGTGACAGTCCTTTAAAAAGGGCTGCGGAGAGACTCATAAAAACAATGTGTTAAAATGCCTGTCAGTAGTATTAGTGGCCACTGTTGTTGTGTCTGGTGCACATACACCAGCTCACATGACTTCTGAGCGTATAACAATGTAACAATGACAGTTAGAGTTGTGTTCCTGTCTGTCTCCTCTACTCAGACACATCCCAACGTGGACAAGAAGTTGTTCACAGCGGAGTCAGTGATTGGCCTGAAGAACCCAGAGAAGTCGTTCCCTCTCAACAATGATGTTGGTGTGCTCAAGTGGAGACTACAGACCACAGACGAGTCCCTCATACCTCTAACCAGTAAGCTCTAATATATGGGCTTTGAACACTGTGAACACATGCATATGAAGAAGTTAGGATGACCAATATAACCATTTTGTCATCATATTATTAACTTAACTGATGTGCATCTGTTTTCCCTCATTGTCCTTAACACAAACCAGTATAGTAGCTTTGATACTAATTCATATTAAATGTAGTATCACAGCACAGCTGAACAGTGTCCTGCTGCAGTCTCAGCCCCCTTCTCATCTGTCTCACAGTAAACTGCTGGCCCTCGGAGAGCGGTACTGGCTGCGATGTCAACATTGAATATGAGCTGCAGGAGGAGAGCCTCGAGCTCAATGATGTGGTTATCAGCATCCCCGTACCGTAAGTACATCTGCCAGACAAATGTATAAGATCTGGCTGACTTTGAGTGATTGACTGGTAGTGCATTAAAAGTAACCCTTTGTAATTGTAGTGGGTATATTTCATACTCACTGTCTTCAGATTTGAGATCTGGTCATTTGTTACAAAAAAAGTCACTCTTTTACACAGTATCATGCATGCCAGTTTAGCATTGTATGTACTGACATGTCTCTGTTTTCCTGCTCCTCTGCAGATCTGGGGTGGGAGCTCCTGTGATTGGTGATTTGGATGGAGAGTACAAACATGACAGCAGGCGAAACGTCCTGGAGTGGTGCCTACCTGTCATTGATGCCAACAACAAGACCGGTAGCCTGGAGTTCAGCATCGCCGGACAGCCCAATGATTTCTTCCCTATCAATGTGTCCTTTGTGTCCAAGCGCAACTACTGCGACATCCAGGTGAGTTACTGAACAGAAGTGTCACCTGTCATGTGATTGTGTGTGTGGCTGGAATCTTTTTACCTGTGTCTTCATGAATGAGTTTTTCCACAGTTTTTTGACATTTCACAGACAAAATGTTTAATCAGGAAAATAATCGTTTGTTTGGTCCCTGTTATCATTTTCTACCTTTGATTTTGTCTGACGCACTCAGAAGGCCTGTGAAACTGCACCTACATGTTTACTGATGAGCAGTTATTGATCAGCAGCAACCCTTTTCCCCCCAATTTCTCAACCGTGAACTGTGTTGGCTTTAGGCAGACAGAGGGAAGCAAAACATACCTCATTTAAATTGCCTTTAATTGTGGAAGTAAACTAGGCTGGTACACCTGGCCCTGGAAGCACTGTTATGGATAGAGACTGTATATGTAGTGTACATATGTGCAGATAAAAATTAATCCTGATGGTGCTCAGAACTGTGCCTTATGATAAACTGTTTAAATTCTGGTAACTGACTTTATTTCCCCCCCCTTTTCTCAGGTTACCAAAGTGACTCACGTAGATGGCGACAGCTCCATTAGATTCTCTTCAGAAACCTCCTTCGTTGTCGACAAGTACGAAATCCTGTAAAAATATTCAGAAAACAACAAATTCAAAAAAAAAATCACCAACAAAAAGAGTCCAAATCTATGCTACAGAGAAAGATTGAAGATTTCTTGCCTGCCCACCCTGTATACGATTTCAGAGACTGTGTACATCGACAGGACTGCGTCAGCCCTCTGGCAAAGCCTCTTCCTGTGGTGGAGCAGAGCAGTGGTGGTGTATTTATATGTTTGTATGAGAGAGGATCATCTATATATAGAGTTAATTGAACAGGAAAAAAAAACAACAAAACTACACAAAAAGAAAACTACACTGATGCTGTTGTGTTGGCCAAGCAGAACTGTAAAGAGAACTTCAGACAAAGTAGAGGATGACTGCAGGGGTGAGGCCATGAGAGGCCAACGTCCATCTCATTATCAGTCCATCAATAAAACCCTGCCAGGTGGTAGAGAGGGAGAACAGGGACCTGAGGCCACTGCATCAGTCTCCACTAGAATGAGCGCTGGTAGTTTAGCATCCCCCGAGAATCATACATCCTCCACAAACTGTCTCCTTCACACTCACGTTGCAATGGTTCATCAAATCTTGAATGGGGTTCTTGCTTTCTGTCTTTTCAGATTTTTTTTATCCATAATAACTGCAGCATTGTAGCTGTCTCAATCATTATAAGCCTGTCGCTCTTTGATCGTTAAACTATTGTGATTTGCTCTATTGATATCTCACTTCAGATGATTGTCTTTTTTTTTTCTTTATTGTGAGAACACTGATTTTTCAGTTTTTGTAGAAGTAACACATTGGTTCTTTGCTGAAAAGCAAAATATGGCTCTGTGCTAAACATGTACTGTCTGCGGTTATCATCAGCATAATTGTGTCCTTTTATTTTGAACTTTGATATTTTTTACTGTTTGCTGTATAATTTGTCATTGTTTACCACTAATTTGGATATTGAAATTTGACAGTGAAGAGCAGGACTTTGTAAGGGATTCTCAGCTGCAGGGCAAAGTTAACTACCAGTAAATACATTCGACTTTCACATCTGTTGAATTTTCTTATGATCTTTTTTTTTTGTAACACCATTACAACCACTCCTCACTTTGTGGAACGGAAACTCTATGTTTGACTCTGGTCCATTTAAAGTCCAGTGATCAGCCCTTAGATATGGCGGAATAAAAAGTACTTTGAACGCGGCCCAGAAACAACATACAAGCTCCTAATCTACCATCACACTCTGCGTTTTAGATCTGAGATGGGAGTGGATGTGTGTTGGTATGATAGCAGAAATCCATACACATTACTAGAGCAGGGTTCACAGAGTGCCAGCCTGATACTCAACCCACTCCCCTCCCATCCAAGGTAAGCAGAGCGGCTACTGGAGCCCTCGCAGTGACCTCTGCTGCCGACACACCTGTTCATTCACCCAGTCATCCTTTACTTACATTATCACAGTACATCATCATTATTCAAAATGTAACGCTTGTCTTTCATGTTCTTGTTTTTTTTTTTTTTTTCTTCCATTTGTACTCCCCAAATTTCAATTTAGCAATGTCTGTGTGGACGTGGGGTTGAAAATAGCTATTTTGAGCATTTTTAACTAAATTACTGAAGGGGAATCTTAACATTCCAGTGTACAATTAGAAAAAAAAAATCTTTAATGGAATAAAATGTATTATTGAAAATGTAAGTCTGGCTTGAGTGAATTTGTTGCTAATGCACTCAGTTTGTCTTAATTAGCACCAGCAATTTAGTTTGAAATCAGCCATGAAAAATAAAAATATTGGTGTATTATAGTGTAGTGCAGAGGTGTCCAAACTGTTCCACAAAGAGCCCTGTGGCTGCAGCTTTTTGTTCCAACCAATCAAGAGCACACAGTTTGACCAGCCAGCTGTCTGAAGACCCAGATCAGTTGATTAAATGAGTGGAGTCTGGTGTGCTGCTGCTTGGTTGGAACAAGCAACCTGCAGCCACTAGTGAAGGGAATTCCGGCTCTTCTGCTGGTTCTTATGGCTCGGCTCACTAAAAAGAGCCGGCTGTTTCGGCTCCCAAGTGGCTCCTCAGATTTTTTCGTTTCTTAAATTAATTTATTACCAAAATAATGTAAAATTAAATGAATTACTAATGTACAAAACATACACCATATTAAATGTTTATTATTTATATGGCTTATTGTATTTAGATATGTAATTCAAATGCATCCAGATTTTACTATTTCTTGTCCCGCATTTTGTGTTGTCTGTGTAGTAGTTTTGAGGATGACTTTTGTGCCTCTTTTTTTGCTGGGTTTGTTTATGTTTTAATGGTATTTAGCATTGGACTGATGACAAAAGAAAACTCAAATAGGCAGTCAGAGGTGGTCCAGACAGTATAGTGTATGAATAACTGAGCCATCAGGTTATATACTCCCTGTTATTTCTTTAGCTACTCAAAATATGCATAACTCAATAGAAAGTATTTCATTTGTTGTGTCTCATGTGATGACTAATCTCAGTCACCTTTAAGCCCTGAGAGTGATTCATCCTGTCTGCAAAACATCATGTGTGAGCATTAAGGCAGAAGGTCAGAGGTCAGACCAAACATGGAGCTGTGAGCCACAGGTCGGTTGTACTCTAAATGTGTGAGCCATGTCTGTTTTTTATTGTACCTTTAAAGTGCAGGCTCCTTTGGTACAGTGGTGGCAGCTGCCTACAGTGTGAACTGTAACCAAAACGTTGTCCAGAAATTCACAAGAAAACACGACTTAATAGTCCACGGCCGTGCTAACGGCTCTGCGAGGACGCGTTTTAGCCTTAGGCTAAACGCTAGCATGCTGTTTAGCAGGATTAATGCGCGCGGAATGTTTGTTTTGCATGTTAGCATCATAGACCCTGTATTAAAAGGTTAGCATGCTAACATTTGCTAATCAGCGCTAAACATAAATTACAGATGATGGTGATGGGATTGTCATTAGTTTTGCGGGACATAAACCAAAGTATCGAACTCTAACCTGGTGATGAAAACACAAGAGTTCACCAAAATTGTTACAGTTCATCCTGAGGGGAAACTGGACCATTGTCCATCTGTTAAAAGTAATTATTATTATTATTATTATAAATATTCACTGTATTGTATTACACTGCAGTTTAGGTGTTGAAAAAGTACAAGCTGTGTATGCATCACAGCATTACAAGAACCATGCAAGGCGACACTTCTAATGTATAAATGATAAAAACACATTGGTTAATGTCGGAGGCTGAAAACTATTTTTGAACATGTTAATATTAAATTAAATTAAAGGTGTAGCCAACAACCTCAGATGGCAGTGAGGAAGTAAAGCTTGAATGTTGGAGGTTAGAGGACTTCACTTCCCAGAAATCATGTGATGTGCGCTAAACCTTCACCGCTTCACCACCATGCACTGAGATGGGCTCAGAGATGGTGGTGACGACACAAAGCACTGTCATTCACAAAAAAATATTTTATGTAACTTGTCTTTAAATTGTTGCTATCTGAATTGTCCAAAATATGAAACCATGGACTGTGCCCTTAAAGGGATAATCCACCTAAAACAAACATCACATTATTCAAGTCACCTCGGCTGATTTGAGATGTGAGTTGACAGGTGACTGACACTGTGAACTGAGGTGGTTTTTGCAGAGTATAGGCACTTTTTAGTGTGTTTGTGTTTTCAGCAGCTCGGCGTCTAAGGTTAAACAAACACATCAAATGTCAAATATCAAATTTCTTTAGTCACATTAGGCCTTGTTGTTTTAACCTCACAGATAAAAACATTTTGCCCTCCAGTAAAAAGGTCAAACCAGTGTTCTCAAGTCAGTATAACTTCAGACCAGTATAATTTTACACTGCAGTGATCATTCCTGCTGTATATGTGAATTAGTTTGAATTTAGATAATCTTTTTTTCACAAGTGGAAACAGCAGGCTTTGGCTTGTAGAGGCTGACTTTATATTCTGGACATACAGATGGATTATGGGACAGAAGAAGCCAAACTGCCCTGAAGATGAGACGAGTCAGATGCTGAGCTGAGACGTTGCGGCCCAACAGATGGGTAAATGCTGGGAGATGAAGAGTGTGAGGGGGGTGGGAGGGTGAGTCTGGGAGGGAGGAGCAGGGCTTTAAAAGGGTCAGAGGGGGCGAGTTCAAGAGAGCTTACCAGCAGCCATATTTGGACTGTGGGGTGTTGTTGGAGGAGGGGGTGTTAATAGCAGCCCTCCAGTCATAAAAAGAGGGTGTGTCTGTTTTCCGGATGAATGAGCAGGCTGATAAGCTTTGTAAAGGGTCTCAGAGGAGGGAGAGGGAGAGGGGAGAGCAGGGCGACACTGGAGCAGACACTGTTGTCTTTGGCATGTTAAACACACAGTCTGCGGGCAGACACCTCACACTGCAGAGCACAAGGTGATTCAGTTTGGATGTTTTGACTGGATTTAGAATCAAGCGGATCAACTTCTGGTGGAGGCTGTTTTCCTGAACCGAGTGTGGAGTTGGAAAAGTTTGGGAAACGTCTCACCTGGATTCAAGGATGATGCTCAAGAAAGTGCGATTCAAGGTAGGAAATTTCACCTGTTTGTGTGTCACAGTAAAGCTCTTCATGTTTTTGTGCATATATTCTGTGTTATTGTGTTCAGTGGGATGACGGTCCACCATCAGGCTAGTTTTCTAAGTCCTGTTTAGAGTCATATTAAGAATTTAATTTAAGCTGTAAACTAATAACATGTAGAGGTGGCCCAGTGTTTTCTCTCCCATGCTCCATTTACAGAACTGATCTGTGGCATTTTCACAGAAAACATCCGTCTTGAGATTAACATAGTGATCTAACTGTTAATGGCTTGTTGCTCTTCCTGAGGAAGCTCATCTGTCTCACAGGAAGTGATATGTACTCCTCCAGTTTTAAAAATAGAAGAAATTCACAATTAGTGAAAACCATCATAAAGTGAACAGACAAAGGGAAAAAAGAAAAGTCTGTCTGAGAACTACAAAACACTCTGACTGACCTGTGATCTGTTTAAAGTACAGACGGAAAATACCAGTCTTACTTCAGAGACAATAAAAAATCATAATAAAATATTTGAACCTCTGACAGATTATTCATCCAATCTATCTGTATCCACTTTAACCTCGTTGAATAACTCTTAATCCACCTGTAATCCACAAGCTTTGTGTCTCATCCTTTTTACAAAGACCTACAGAATGTGACTGAACAAAGCTGTGCTGGGCCTGTTGGATCTACATCAGCAGCCCTGCCTCAGTTCAAAGGGAAAACCTGCTGCCTGCTGCTCAGGCTGTGTGGTGACACTGAGGCGATAATTACAGCACAAGAAGAGGAGCTTTAGCTACTGGTTCTCACCAACTTTAAACACTACCATAAAAGGTTTACTGTTGTCCCCACTCTGGGTAGGAAACATACCACATTTCTTCATATCAAATAATTATTTATCACATCATTAATCTTGCTTATACTGAGCACATCTATGTTCATACTTCTGTGTTTTTATCATGATTGGCTGCACATTATTTTCCCTGTGCTTTATTCTGTTATGCTGCCAACAATACTGTTTCTCTCATTTAAGTTTGATTGTATTTGGAGCAGTTAGTGCATTTAGTCTGGAGTCTTTACAAAGTAGAACCTGGCTACTTAGTTAATCCTTGAAACACAATGTATTGATGTGTTAGTTGTTGTCCCTGCAGGGGGTAAAGAGCCTGCAGGGGTCACATCAGGGAAGTGTGAGAGTAACTGTGGGTCACATATTACTGTTAATGTAGCAGCCATCATGATCACATGATCATATCATTACTGTTACAACTGAGAGGATGTAATTACTGACGTGCTGTAAGTTTAGAGTTTAGTCCAACGATACAGGGCAGAGCAGATGTGAGAGATCAGAGTCTCGTCCATAGTCACAGACGAACATGTGATTTCATGTCATTTACTCCTGCTCTCACCTGTTCCTGCCAGCTGTTTCTGCCATCCACTCAGAGGTGACACTTTTCCCAGGCAGTGTGTCAAAGAGAGAGTGAGGCAGAAGGTCAGGTACCCTAAAAGTGAGAGTGAGAGAAGCCAAGTAAACAAAAGCAGTGAAAGACAGAGGTGGAGGTTGAATGAATGTCATAAGCTCCTGATTTGCTGAGCACATAGAAAAACAGTGAGATGGTGCAGTTTCCCCAGCTTTATCTGTAGCACCACAGAGCTATGATTCTGTAGAACCACTGGGTTCTACTTTGTCCGGAACAATTTTTATATTAAGAGTAAAGTATGGCAGAAAGACAGGCAGGCTGGATGTTGGATGAATTCTTTATCTATATGTGGAATTTCCTCTCTGTGAGGGTCCACAGCAGCAGGTCTGCTGACCATCAAACTGTCCTCAGCAGCCTTTTGTTTGGATCTCTCCTCACACTGCTCTGCTACATTCTGTCTGTCATCTCTTTGACATACAGATTCACTTCAGTTTTTTTTGATAAATGGTTAAATAGATCTTTTCATTAATGAAAATTAAAGTTATTCAGTGTTTTTGACACTTTTTTAGTTGACACAGACAAATCCTCTGAGACAGCATTTAGATTTTGAAATAAGAAATCTTTTAATTTCCCGTCACTTTATAAAGGGGAACCTCATCTTGCAGCTGTTGACATACAGCTGACATGCAGGGCATAAATACATTCATATATTACATTTAAACAGGCAGCCATTACCAAGTTCACAAGCTGAAGAACTAGACACAGCTAACTTTAATGGTGATTTTTAGCCATGCCTGGTCTGGGATGGAAATGTCGGCCGGTTGTGCTTCACTTTGCACAGTACACTGGTTTATGTGTACTGTTTACGGGACTGATGACATTTCCATCAGCGTCAGCTTGACTTTGTGTTAACTGCTAATTAAAAAATGTAACATGCTAAATTAAAAAGGTGAACAGAGTAAATATTACACCTACTAAATATCAGCATGTTAACATGCTGACATTGACATTAACACAAAGTGTTTAAATAAAGCCTCACAGAGCTGCTGACCTGGTTGTCAACTCTCAGTCTTGATAAATTAACAACTTAGCTAATTTAAAAATATAATAGTGTGAAATACAAAGAAATCCCTGTAGCCTATCTGTTGCTTTTAATTCTTGGCTTTTAAACATGCATCACGATGGTAAAACTGTAAATTATTATTATTTTTCACAATGTTTTGCCTTTTCTTTACATGTGAAATTACAAAAGCTCCAGAATTAAACAAAAACATTTTATTTAAAAAATTCAGTTATAAAACAAAGCCACAGTTTCTCTGTCTACATGAAGAACATTCAGTCTCTGAGGGAAGTAAACTCTTCGTTTGCCCGTTTTACAGACTGAATCACTGTTTGCATCAAGTCTTGGTTTATTATCAGTAAGACAGTACACTGAAACCTCAGAGGAGGAAGGAGAGGACGCAGATTAGGGATCATTGCAATACTGATAAATGTAATCTCTTTGCTTCGCATCTGTCGTGAATGATAATAACCCAAAGTGTTGTCCTTCATGGTTAACATCTGTAAAGCTGCTGCCACTGATTTCTCCTGTCAGCTCTGAATCAGTTTACATCAGCAGCACTAGGTGGCACTAGTGTTCTGCTTTTCCCCCGTTCTCTGTCTCAGATATCACCATAAAGAAATGATGCCTGAAGCTAAACTCTCAGTAATCCTTCAGAACACCAGTGCTCCCAGACATTTGTCTATATTAAACCACTGCTAGCCGTTGTCAAAAACAGGAACAACATGTCAGCACTGAAAGACGGAGCGTGACATGAAGATTGACATGGAAATGATTGTACTAATACTCAGTCACTCAGCAGTAGTGTTGTTCTATAAAACATTTCTCTGGTGGCACACTGTAGGCCCACAACAGAGCTGCAGCTTCCTTCAAATATGGCCCCAGGGTGCGGGGGCAACATGTGGGAGTCTGATCCACCACCCATCAACTGCAAATACATCCTGGCAAAAAAATGATGACCCATTTCCTTCAAATCTTTACAGTACATTCCTCCCCCTCTGTCGGCCCCGAATCGCTTGGTAATTGAATTTCCACCCCGGTCGACGGTATCAGAGGCGCGCAGAGACGTCCAAGCTTTTTGTTCAAGGAGTGAGATACTCCAATCATCTGAACGGATCAAGTCAGCGCCCATCGAGCCCTTTGATGTTCATAATGAGCGTTTCCCTCAGCTCAGCCCTGCAGCGCTGCACTGTATGTTTCTATAAAGGCGTTAGGATTTGAATGGGTGCGTGGGTGCTGTTGTGGTGCAGGGGAGGAGGGGAGCCGAACCAAATGTGCTTTTCATTAAAGATGAAAGGAGTGAGAGCTTTTACTGTCTCAGACGTCTGCTTATGTGAAGTGTGAGGGTGCGTGTATGTGTGCACACACATAAAAGAGAAATTTACCTTTGACCCCCAGTGATTTGTGGTTACCTGGGGGCACTGCATGGATGAGCAGATGAGGCTCAGTGCCATGTTGGCTAGCATTCCTCTATCCATACAGATGCTGAAAGGGAAACAGAAAAGACAATTTAAGGTCTTCATTGCACTTGTCGCCTCTCTTTGTATATTCACTGCATGCATATTAAAGCCGCTCAAGGCAATCTCACACATATTCAGCTCAGAGGGAGAAGTTTTCATTCCGAGCTTCTGTTGGCACAAATCCCATAACAGATAATGTGAGGTGTGTACGTTGTTCACCAGCCACAACAGTGCAGTGCTGTAAAGTTCCAGTTCTAAATATTTCCAGTTTTACTGATGGATTAAATGTCCACATGTAAATGTCACTCGCAGTGACTCCATGTTGTTGCAGGAACCCTGTGGATTTTTTTTGACCACTAGTAGCGCTGTGGAGCAGTGTTTTAATTTGTTGATCCTTGTTTTGTTTGTATTGGAAAGAGGAGGATGCACATGCATGTGTGAGCACGCAGGCAGTGTGATACACATTCACGCCACTGGTTTCATGCTGTTCTGCTAATCTGTAGTCTGTGGTAATAACAAGCAAAGAAGATTAGCAATATGCCCTCAGAGGCAGGGAAGAAGAAGAGTGACAGCTACCAAACCTGGGTGTAAACAATGAGGGACTCAACATATATTTGAATAAAACTGGATCTGCAGATGCTTTATGAGGAATGAGATGTGTTTGTTATACCTCAAGGATACACACAGTGCATTTTAGAAGTTATGGTTCAGTGTCACTGATCTTATCAACCTTGTTTCCAGTGGGCAGCTTTTTTTTCAGCACAGTGAGTTGGCAGTTAAGTTATCTAAGTTGTGAAGTCAGTCTCATCAGGATGAAAATACAGATTTTTTTTTCAGGAGTTAGTCAGACTAAACAAGAACTTAAAACAGAGTAAATATTGGACTCATGTCGTCAGCTCCTGACCTGTATCTGCATTTACTGCTGCCGCATGATTGGCTGATTGGATAATCTGTTGAATAAGCAGGTCTACAGGTGTTCCTCATAAAGAATGCAGTGAGTGTTTAAAGCCAATGGAAAGACGCAAACGGGCAAGAATAGACACTAATTTGCCCGGGGCAATGCAAACTGAGGTGAAGAAGCGTCAGCCCGAGTTGTGAATGTTCAAACATGAGTGTAACAGTTGTAAAACGACAGAAGGAAGTGGAGTTTCTCATGAGTTCTGAGATCAGACACACAGACAGACACAAAGTCGGTTCATGCTAGGTGGCCAACAGCTAACAACTGCTTATGGACTGTTTGGTCTAAAGCATGGTCTGCTCTAATTCTCAGAGGTTGACTCTGAGAGGTTGAAAAGACAGGCGTAATTTATTGAGGCCTGTAAAAAAGCAAAAAATAAATAATAATATTACATTATAATATTAGAAAGGCATGCACGGATGGATGGCATAGAACGAGAACAAAACCCTGCTACTGGAAGAACTAGAGCAGTAAGAAGATTGTTGTTAGCATTGCTGAGCAGTTGAGAATGTGAGGAGGTGGTCATGGTAGGAGGCAGAGCTTGTTTCCAAAGTGGAGACTGAGCAAGAGAGGGAGTTTTAAGAGCCAAGCATCTCAGTAGTGATTAACACTCCTTTCAGCCTACGTGGATGTATTGTAGCAGTTCTGTGCAGCTTTAAGTGTCTGCAGAGACGATTTCCCATGCAGCTGCCATAACCACATCAGAATTTCATTTGGATAAACAGATTCAATACGTTGTGTCTCAGTCAATTTGGGATGTTTTTCTCTGCAGCAGCTGTGTGGTTTAGGCTGACAGATGAGTGTACTTCATATAAATCATGATAAATCCCACCCAGCCTCACAGGAATGTTAGGCATGTGCAGTTTGTCATGTAATTCAGAATGAAGCTTTTCCAGATCAGGACATGCAGCATATATGCACACAAACGCATGCACTGGTTTAGTGGGCTTAGTGATATCATGGTGGAGAGGCTGATTAGATTCAATAACCAGTTTTATCTGAGAGGAATCACCTGCTATGCAGTGTTGATATGGGTCTGCAGTGGTTCTGCTCTCCACCACTGGATACATTATTATAGACTATAGAAACACAGAAACACAACATTACTTTCCCTCTCTTCTAAGTTATGTGAATCAGCCTTACAGAAAGTATGTTAGTGTTATTTCTTGTCTGTGCAGGAAAAACTCTTTGCCACAACAAACATAGCTCAGACACTAGAATACTCACCACAGCACATTGTGGGTGTACACGTCCATATTCGCGTGTCCTCAGTCTTGTTTGTGAGTCTGTCTGGACATTTGTATTCTATTTACGTCCATCCTCTCCGTTGGTCAGTGTCACGGCAGCATGGACCAATCAGAACAACCACTGAGAGCTACAGTACCTCTGTGTCCGGAGACCTCTGTCCACTTAAATCTGTAAATGCTGTCCGTCAACAACATGTGGCAACAAGAACCAGAACTGACTTCTACGTATGACAGTGCTGTGAATTTGCCAATTGTCAGTCAGATCTTCATCTACCACAGCTGTTGTGAGAGCACAAATATGCATAAGGCCACATGAAAAGGATATGCAACATCCTGCCGTGCACAGGCAGCTCCTCAATCTGAGGATTTTATTACATTTTATCATGCAAGACCTACAGACAGGTGACAAATGAAAGGAAAAATCTGAATAAAGAAACACAATGCTTTCATACTGGACACAAGGGCCAAGTTCATGAGTTGATGAGATGAAAATGATGTGACTCACATGCAGGGGTCTTCACAGTCAACCGCCTTGAGATTGGATGGAGATTTAGGAGTGATGTGCTAGACAGTGCTCTTAAGAAGAATGCTTAGAAGAATACTGTTCATATAATTCAAATGATCCAAAGGTATATTTAGTTTAAGGAGGAGGACATTCTTCTCAGTAGAGGAACTGTATCCTTAAGATTATCTGAAAAATCACCTATCACCAAATTTGGGGATACATGGTTTTCTTTGGACGGTGTGTAAAAGATTAAACAGGTGTGTGTTAAAGTTCTTGACCTTGTTAATACTAGTAGTGTGAAAAAAAAACTCGACTCAGTGCCTGATAACTAGCTTTTCATTTGTTAGCGGATGGAGTTGGCTATGTTGGTACTTTGGACGCTGAAAACCCCAGAAAATGTATGAGGTTTGTACACTCAGAGTTTTTAAAAGGCTTCTGTAGACAGTGTGCAGTAATAGAAGTGAACATGTGGGAAAATGTGGCTCAGAATAACTAGCTTCAGTCTGAGAGAGTAAATGTCTGTTCTCCAGTGAGAAGTTTCCCCCTCACTGTATCCCACTCATGTTCACCACCTTGTTTACCTGCGAGTCCAGTTTAAAGTTAACATTTCTGCAGGTTTTCACGAACAACGCAGGATTTCTTTATCCAGAAGAATGAGTGCCTTGTGCACTGTAGCCGTGTTGGGGCGAGGCTGACCGGACAGGAAAGCTGGGAGAGAGAGAGGGTACATGTGTTCAAGCAGTGTGTGTGTGAGAGAGAGAGAGAAATGCCAAAGGAGAGAGAGAGTGAAAGACCATACATGTGAGTCAAGAGAGAGTGAGAGGGAGGGGACCAGCAGCAGCCAGACAGTGTGTGTCAGCAGTGCTGGCCACATGGCTTTAGCCAAGTGTGTGTTATGACCGTAAGAGACAGAGTGTGTGAGTCAAGAGGAGACAGTGAGTGAGAGACCCTGACGACAGAGTGAGAGAGAGGGAGAGGACAGAGAAAGCCACCTCTTTGGATGCCAGTCAGAGTTTTGTCTCTTTCTTTGTGTTTTTGTGTGACACCAGCACCAGCAGTACCGTCCCGTCTTTATGAGCAGCAGTGGTGTGTTTGTTTAGTCCTGTGGTGTTACTGGACTGTCCCATCGCACACACCCACCACTGAGTCAGGTAAAGTTGAAGCTTTACATGTTTAAGATTAAAGAGTGACTGTTGTTTTCTTACAGGCAGCTTGTTATCAAGACACTGGGGTTACGTGTGTGTGTGTGTGCGTGTGTGCGCGCGCTCTTTCCTTTTTTTGTGGTCAATAATGTGCAATTAGATTTTAAAGCAGTGGAGGACTTACCTTTTGTGTCATGGTTCGCAAATGATATTTCTGTGATTTCCATGCGATCACAGTAAACCTTGGTGTCAGATCTAATTATGGACCTGCTGCTCACTGTCTTCATCACAAATCATTCAGCAGAAGTTTAACTGTTCATTGTCTCTTCCCTTTGTGGGATCTTGGGGATGTTTACTTCTCTGGAGGTTGTGTGTGTCCTTGGTTTTTCAGCAGCACAGTCACAACAGTTCAGGCTTGTTCAGGTATGTCAGGTGGAATCTGCTCACTGTAAAGCCTGAGACACTTAGAGCACAGAGCTAAAAGGAGAAGGAATATGGCACTGAGATTTATCAGACAAGTAGATTTATTTTTTATTTATTTATATTTTATTATTAGATTTATTTTTATTTATTAGACAAGTAGCACAAATAGAGGAGAGTCACTGAGTGAGCAAACTGACATCCAGTGTTGGTTAAACAGCTGTCTAAAGTTTCTTCACAGCAACATTAGCAACTATAAGCTACTGGTTATACCAAACCATGTAAACCTATAGAAGCAGACAGTGTACTGAATTAAGCAAAGGTGTGCTTCAGTTTTTATACACAAGAGTAATAATATGCTTTTATTAACATTTTTAGTTACATAGTCTTAGTTTAAATAATCCAAAACACAATCGCACACATCACAATCACATTTACATTTGTTGCAGTTATATTGGAAAGGCCAATCAAATAAAGAGTAAATATAACCTGGAATGACTCTAAGCACAGATAGACAGTGTTGCTGTACATGTAGGAAAATAAGTTTGAGACAGTGATGAAATCAGTGAAGCAACGGTCTGAGAGAGGCAGGGCTCTCTCACTGCCACGTTAGTTTCTCGGCCTCCTGAAACACAGGCTGCTTTATAGGTCGAGGGAGTGAGAGAGAGAGAGACCCATACAGGGTTTGTTGTTGTTTGAACCTCCCGACCAAAGCAGAGCCGGGCCACATTTTTCGGGCGCCTGGCAGAGAAAATGCCTGTGCAGAGTTCCCAGACTGCAGCGACTCTCCGGCTAGTGATAATAAATCCTTTGTTATGTGAGCTCATTCTGTTAAGAGCATAATCAGGCCAGCACAGAGGCACTCTATCTACTCCCCCCCTCACCCTCACCCCCACACCCAACATTTATCCATACCCAGTCCCATTCTCCTACTGGTTCCCCTGCGTTGGGTCTTAATGCCTCCTCTGTGTGTTCTGGGTGCTCCGCTTCTGCTATTAGCAAATACTGGTGACCTTGAATGTGATCAGGCAGTATGTTTTTTTCCTGTAGTGAACCAGCGTTGTTGTATATTCACCACCAGAGGACTGTAATACGCTATTAATTTCAGCGTATCATTGCTGCTTAGTGTATGACCCATGGGAGCCGAATGAATTTATAGAGGAAAAATTAGCAAATGCTGGCAAAGTCTGGTTGTAACTTTGGAGAAGGACTCAGATCATCAGTACATGCAGCCAATTTGCTTCAGAGTCACACAATTACAATCAGGGTTAGGGTGGTAATCGACCTCCGTGTGTAAACTGGAGTGCGTGTGTACTGCAGATTAGGTTGTGTTCATTTTGCACTAATTGACTTGGTTGATTAGTGAGTTGTTTGATTCAAGACCTGAGTGCATAATGAGGGGTTCACTTTTAAAGTAATGATAATACAAATGTAACAAAAAATTTTTCCATTTTAATATAATTAAAATTGCAGTTTTCTAATCAACTATTCCTACTTGATTAGAATATATATATTATATTTAAGTTAACTGCTAATATATGGAAACTCAGCAACACATCTAAGAAGAAGCCAGATGTCATCTGCAGATTTTACATCAAACCTTCAGGGCTGCACTAGTCAGTATAAATCAGCAATGGCTGAAATGGCTGTGTGTCATGTGTGACAAACCCACAGAGAATTGTCTCCTGACTCTGTGGTTCTCTCAGCTCTGTGGAGCGTTTTAGCACCTTTCAGCTCACTGATTTGGTTTTCCAGACCACAGCTTCACTGTTTGCTTTACTGTCACCATTCTCCTCAGTGTTATTTACAGCAGCAGCTGGAAGCTGTTTTCAGGACACCAGCTCTGATAAACCCACTGTACACCAGCTGGCAGCACCAAACGGCACACACACAAAGTTGGCAACGCTTTGGTGTAGATGGTGGTGCATTTAGCAGCTAAAGAGCCAGATATGTTGCCTAGGAGCTGGTGAGGAGCAAAGCTGAGCTACAGGAAACAACAAATACAAACATGACTCCAGATAAATGCTAATCAATGCTAACATGTAATCTGTAACAATTTTATCAGATTAAAAAAAGTTTCTGCACTTTAATGCAGTTTATTTTTACCCACTCTCTTAATAACAGCCAACTCATCATAATTCATATTAAATTGTCATATTTTGATTGAATGTCGTATGATATGTTGGATCATATGTTGGGTGTTGGATCGTTTCACTCCAGAGAACTGTATCTGTAACGGGGGAGGAAGTAGTGAGGAGGAGGTTACTGTAGGTCAAGCTTGTACTCTGTCCTGACATATTCACTGCACTTTACTCACTCAAACAGCTGTGCAATCTACTGTCTGCTGCCTCTCTAACAGCTGCAGCATGTATAAGTCTGTCATACACACACACACACCCAAACAGGCAGCCAATCAGAATCCATGTCATTCTCAGACTGGGATATGACCTCTGCAGATTTCTCCCCCTTTCTTTTTTTTTCCTCCCCCATAATTTCCTCCCTTCATTGTGTTTGTCTTTTATCTGCTTCAAGCCTTCAGGCCAGCGATTCATCCCAAAACAAAGACATAATCATTCTCAGACTGCTCACCTCACCTCACTCGTTCTCTGACAGCCTTTTCTCCTCTCGTACTCACAGACTCAGATATAAAGACTGTCTGAGATATTGTTGACTTATAATACAGTTATTTACAGTATCTAACCGGCCGTGCTGGAATGTGCTACAGTCGTACACACGAACATGCACGCAAAAATAATACGAACACGTCACAGTGTTGTCCCCAAGGGGTTGCCACGGTAACAGAATCTGGCAGAGGCATCAGTCTGGGAAAGGATGATCTCATGGTGTTTGGCTGCTGCTCCTCATCTTCACCTTCGCCTTTGGAGGGGGGGTTGTTTCTGATCACAAACTTTCCACCTCCGTGAGGAGAAGAGTTCCTCTGTGGGGCTGAGGAATGCAGTGAGTAAGGCGAAACGACGACACATTGTCCCACACAATAACAAAATGTCCTGGATTTCACCTCACATGCATTTTGTTTCAAAGCAGTGAAATGTGATCCACAGTTTAAGCCACACTGACTGCTGTTGTGCTGACTGTGAAGAGTTTGGAATAAAATTAACTCAGTATTGAGCAATGCGTTTTTAAAAAAACACTCAAACAAGACAAGAGTGTTGTGTATTGACTGGTGATATTAGGCATGTTTTCCAGAGACCGACCCAGAAGGAAGTAGAGTAAGTGTTTCCAGAGGCTGCTGAATGTCCTCACAGTGTAATGAGGCTGAATGACAGGACAATACAAAGAGATACAGAGGGCTGTTTGGCTGTCTGTAAGCATGTCTGCTCTTTGGATCAGTTTCCATGACTCAAAGGGATATCCCACACTGCCCCCAGCCTCCCTTCCTTTCCCTTCTCTCCCCACCCCTGCCTCCACCTACTCCCAGGCACTCCCTTCTTTCATAGTTTACCACCAACAGTGTTCAATCCAACATACGGCTAAGCCGGGTGGATTTTGGAAGTATTAAAATGTGGATGCAGAGTGGATTTTAAAGCTTACTTTTGAATGAGCTGAAAGTTGTGAAGGAGAGCATCAACAGAGAAGAGAGAGAGAGGCGGGTGAGTGACACTGTGAATGTGTGTTTGTGTGTGTTTCAGTGTTTTACTTCATGTCATGTTGAAGTTAAGGCTGCTCCTTCCGGCTGCTGGCAGGAGAGAACCATGCTGTTGTGTTTGTTTGGGGAAAAACAGGAAGATGTTTGCTCATTAGTGAACCAGTTCTACCAAGACTCACATAGGAGCATCTGAACTCAACTAACCTGAAGTAATGGAGCGTGTGCAGTAAACTGTTATATTAGTTAGCTGGCATAAAAAGCTGTGTTAGGCTTTTATCAGTACTGGTCAAGTCAGATCAGTTCTTTTAACTCCTGTATAATGGATTAATATAGTTTTACTCACTGAATACTTATAGTTGAATTTGAGTAATATTGTATTGGTTGATTCTAAAGCACATGCTATTTATATCCAGGATTTCAGTGATGGGATTTAGTGTGTCGGGAACACTAATTAGTACTTTTTCTGATAATAAAAACTGTCCAGTTATGGAATACTGATTATAAAACAAGGTCTGGGCACAAATGGAATATTTTGTTGATTTCTGAAGGTGAAAGATAGATATACAGTAAATTCTGTTTGCTGCAGAGGTTGTATTTACTCATTGATTTCAAACGGGAAATGAACAGCAGTCTCCTGTGGCAAAATGTGGTGTTTTTTGGACCCAGCCTCGTCCTAACACTTAAGTCGTCACTCTGTCAGCGTCACCCGCCTCACCCGCAGAGCCATCAGCATTGTTGGTGACACTCTCTCTTCAGCCTCCTGCCATCAGGGAGAAGGTACCGGAGTCCCAAACAGCTTCATCCACCAGGCTGTCAGGATGCTGAACTCCATCCTCTACCTCCCTCTCTTCCCCCAGCCCTTGGACCAAAATCCAACTCTTCATCTGCTGCTAACTAACCATCTCCTGAGGACTGTTTCACTGTGCACTTTACTCACTAAATTTGCACTAATGCCAACTATGCTGGTGCCATACTGCACACTCTGTATTGTACATACATTTTCTTTATTATTCTATTTTATTTTACCTAAATACTATCTGTACATAGGTTTTAGTGTTCTATCTTTGTTTTTGTACTTAATGGCACCTCTCACTCGGTGAAGGAGAAACAGTATTTCTATTTGCCTGTATGTCCCGCACATATAGTGAAATTGACAATAAAAATCTTTTGAATCTTTTTAAATCCTTTGCTTCCATCATAATTACAGAAGCTAGAGGTCGCCTAACAATAAAACATAACTATAGGTCATAATAAGGTGCTTTTTTTTGTTTTCAACAGTGTCAATTGATTCCTTATGTATTTTTTCTCTTTCTAAGCTCACTGACTGACTCAAACAGTCAGGGTTTGGTAGCAAACAGTTCACTTTCACTGACAAAGCTCTGATAGTATCATGAAACAAATGAATTTTAGAAATTAGTAGCTTCAAGCCTTTCATGACCCCTTAAAATGAAGCAGTGTAGAGGAATGGCCCCACGTGGTGAATTATGGCCTGAATAAGGACAAACATTTTGATCAGTTCAACCAGCAAGTTATTGTATAGATTATTTCATGTTAAGGAGGTGAAGATAAAGCAGAAAATTTGACAGGAATCACCTGTAATTACCACCTTTAATCATCACTGATCCCTCAGATTTCTCTTGAGGAACCCTGGGGGCATCCTGACTCTCATACTGAATATAATAAAAGTAATAATTTACAACATTTTACAAGTATTTTGTCAGCTAATTGCGTTAGGATACCATTAGATTAGTACTAGTTTCTATGGTTAGTGTTTGAGCTTTCTGAACTTTTGACATTTTCCTCCAGACTTTAATTTGAGGCTGGGATGAATCTAGGCTACAAAACTACATATTCTTTCACATCTGGATGGAAATATTACATTCTAATCTATTCAGGCTTGTGCCTCCCATTAATTAATTGATTAATGATTCAAGACATGTTCCTGTCCCCACTGGTGTGTTGTGGCCATGCAGTGTATGTGAACCTGTAGTCCAGTATGCAGCACCAGTCCAGTAGCGCTCCCACTCCTCCTCCAGAGGATTACTGCTGTTGAAAGAACCTCTTTGTATCCGCAAGGCTGGAATGCCTGTCCAGCTCCACGTCTTTGGGAAACACTGAGCCGAAAGTCAACGGAACCACTGAGCAATGGAATACCACTGGAATACCACATTCTGAGTCCCCCGTCCCACTGCTTTCCCTGCACAGTCCCCCTGCTCAGGAGCTGCTGTGGAAATGACAGCTGACATTTACTGTTATTACTATGTTACAGGTGTTTTCATTTTCATTTTCATTCTGTGACGGCTGAATGGAAATCAGCCGAAGCACCACACAGCCTCTGGTGCTTGGTCACTGGTCACTGGGCGGGACATATTTTTATATATGCCACAAAGTATAGAAGAAGACGGACATGATGTCGGTCAAATGAAGCAGTGGTTTGTGAAGGGTCTGGATTTTGGAGCAGATGTGCAACAGGCAAGCAGCAACCACCTGACTGTGACAGGCTGAGGCACCAGTCAGTAAAGCAGACAGACCTCAAAACATACTTATGTTAAATCCTTCATATTTATTTAATACAATTATTTTTGAAATCACCACCAGGACACTCATGAAAAAAAATAAATCACCTGTTGAGACGTTAAAACTACATTAATCAATGTTTTTGCCATGAAGACGTTAACAAACAACACTAGCATTCATTCAGAGTCATGTTTGTGTCCACCTGATAAATGTACTATTCACTCCCCTGAGCTGAGCTGAGCTGAGCTGAGCTGAGCTGATGGCAACTGCCTGGTGATCATTTTCTGTGGGTTCATCACTATGAGCTTCTCCTTTATGTTACGTATAGTCATTTCATTGGTCGTTCATATAAAATATTGATTAGTGCATCTTTAATGTGTTTTTTTTTCGAAGACTCCACTGACTTTGTATTTTGAGAGAGGTTGGGCTGGAGACTTTTTCAGAGGGCTTCCTTGTAATCAAGCTTTTTTTGGCTTTAGAATTCAACCTGCTGATTTATGATTAAACTGTGATTCCATTGGCAGGAGCGGATTCAGTAATTTAGGAGTTCCTGGAAAAACTTGAATCCCTCTCTGTTATTGATTTCCAGCTTTTTCTGTGGGCTGAGCATAGTATTAATGCATATTTCATCTGATCTCTCCTGATGATAAATGACTAACCGTTTTGTGAAGCTGGTCATGTTTCTCATCACCTTCATTCTTATCACCATGTTATTGGTCCTTGGCTCTGAGCACTTGTTGGCACAGCAGCACACTCACCATCATTGTTAGTCTTGGACTGTAGCTAAGATTAGTCTCTGTAAATTGATTAGCTCAAACATAGTGGAATTCAAGGAACATGCTGCTAAAAGCCTGTGAGTATGAGACACTGACCCTCGGAAAGACTGAAAAACACACAGAAAAGTTTGTAGTGTGCTTCCTGACAAAGGACATCAGTTTTATATAGGGTTGAATATTTGATACAGAAGAGATGGATTTTGAGTGTGATAGTAAACTTTTCACAACTTATTATCAGTAACACAGTGGAAATATTGGGGGTGTAGTGTGTGTGTGTGCAGGGTGTGGGGGTTCATTTCAGAAAGTTAAAAAAAATATATTTTATAACTGTTTCCATTCCTACTCTTGAGTAATGAGGCACTCAGAGAAACACTGAGTCATCTCTGCCTGTGGCTCCACAGCACATGTGCTGTGCTGGATAATAGTGGTTTGTATGATGACAACAAGTATTCCTTCACTGAGGCTTTGAGATGTAATTTCTGCTGTCACCGGAGACAATAATCTGATAATGACAAGGCCTCTGATCCTCAGAACCGCTGTGCTGCAGTTTCACACATCTCTGCTGCCAGTAATTTCATAGCTTTGGTGAAAAACACACACTACAGCAGATAGTCAACCATGTCCTGCTATTTGCTCTGTTTACCTGAGGTATGTGTATATGTAGCAACCTGTATTCATCTGTGGAAAGTCACCTGAGCACCATGTCATTTTTCAGCCCTATATAACCACAGGTTTCTACTGTTAGATAGTCGAACAGTTGCCATGCTCAAAGACATCTCAGCAGTGGTCACTGAGAAAGGTGAGGTGTATGTTCATTCACTTTACTCACCTATTTTCTGCCATTGAGTCCTGGGAAACCTCTCAACTCCTGCTACTCCAGTGTGTACACTATGTGTGTGTGTGTGTGTGTGTAGAGTTGTGTGTGTCTGTGTCTGTACCACTTTGTGTGTGCACTAACCCTGAGACGGGGCAGCTGGTGTGTTTAGCTGCCTGCTGATAATGGCGTCTCTCCAATGCTCTGTGTTTCATGCCAAAATAATGAATCTGTGTTTACTCATGCTATTTGGCTATGAGGGATACGCTGGTATCTCACAGTGCATAGGTTTGCATTTTAATGTATAGCTGTTAGGCTTAGCCTTATCTGTGGAAGAATACAATATTGCACAGAGGTAATGACCTTTCTGTGGTGAAACTTCAATATGAGTCTGTTTCAAACATTTATGTTGAACCCTGGAGCATCTTCCTGTTTTTGATGTCGGTACATCATTTATTGATTGGAACAAGTGTATGATTACAGAAGAGTTTGTCAGTGCACTTCCAAACCAAGTGTCCTTTAAAAAGTGAGCATGGCCCAAAAAAAAATCCTTTCCTGCATCAGATTTCCTGCATCAGATTTCTGACCACTGTACCGACAGCAGATTGAGCTTGAGACAACTGAATCCATTCATAAAAGCATTTAAAACAATAACTGGTGCTCTGATTCATGCCCAGGCAAACACAGCAACCTTAACATTTTGGAGTGGTGACTAATGAATGTCATCTTCACCTATTTGAAGCTGCATTCATTGTTTTGTTTTTTGTTTTTTCTTAGAGTATAGAGTAGTATCGAACTGACACAAACTTACTGTTTTGTGAAGAGAGGAAAAGTATAATTATGATCATCAGATGAAGGTAATTTTTTCACCACTCACTGCAAATATAACTCAAATAGTAAAACTCAAATGGAGAAGTCTGAGCAGATGTGATAATAGCAAACACCAGTGGTGTTCATGGCTGAGGTCGGTCCTGCCCTGTGGCAGAGGCTAACCCTGACCTTAGCCTGTGTCACTAACAGGAAATGGTCCCTGGCTGAGCTCGCTGTACAGGAAGTCTACATATAGTGACACTCAGACTGCAAGATGAAGCCTCTCTGTATGTCATCTTCTTCCTCTATCTGTCTCACACTTCCTCCCGTTGCTGACACAGTCTTTTTCTGTCCCACTTTGAGTCTGGGAATGTGTCTTTGTATAAATGTGCTGCTTAAACACAAAGGTTTAGTAGGAGATATACCTACATTGCTTTATAATCTACATTATTGCAAATATGCAAATGTATTACAATAACTGTTTTTTGTCTTTAGAGTAATTGGTCAGTTTGTTTGTTCTCAAATCAACCTGGATTCATTTTACCCTCCTTTTAGTCTGACCTAATTCATAACTAAATTATTGTCACTGTCTGTCAAAGTCTGTCTTTTAAAGAAAAAAAATACACAGATTATTTTCATATCAGATTTCATTTAATTAATTTAATTTTAATCCTTTATTATCACTCAAGTTGTTCCCAACCGGGGGAAATTACTCTCTGCATTTTAGGTAGGTCGATAGGAAACTACCACTAACTTAACTGTTGATTTTATTTTTCTCATTACTTCAGTCACAAGCTGCCAAAGCTCACAAAAGAGAATCTTGTTCCTGTTGTTTTTGTGGCAGTTGTATCTTGAAGCTGAGACCACAACTGAGGACAACACTAACCAGAGCTATTCATGCTGGGCCCATAAAGCTCGTAAATGCCATGTTTAGGTTTGGATGCCACCACTGGAGGGAAGAACAGCGAGACTCATGCAGTCTGCTAGATGTTATGTGGTAAAAGATAATGGAGAAAAGTTGAAGGACATGGTTTGTCACGCTCAAACTTCCAAAGATGGACTTCAAAGTTCCCCTTGGTGAACGTGAGTTAAATTGTGTGCGACTTTTTGACTTGTTATAGAAGGAAAAGCACAGGTGTTACTATAAACATCATAATGGCTCCATGTGTCTCAGTGACAGAGGGCACAGCACTACCAAAGTTTCCAATGAAATCTTGCTTATATTTTAACTACATTTTAGGCAAATCAGACTGCTGTCAGAAATCATCAGGTAGTGTGTTTCTCTGCTCAGTGTTATGTGAATATTGCTGGATAAATAGGGATAAACGATTAGTGATGCAAATTCTTCAGTTCAGTGCCACCAAACCAACGCAGAAGAAGAGTGTGAATGAGATGACAAAAAGATCAAAGGAACAAAAAAGATATAGAAAACATGATGGAAATATGCCACTTTAATGGCTCATCTAGGGATAAGCAGACCAGCTTAGGCTATAAATGCTGTGGTTTGTGGCATCGGTCCATGTAATGAAACACGTGTAAATACAGTACATGAATGTACATACATATATCCGACATTGTTACTCACCTACATGTTTTTCTGATAGCTAATGCTTTATTTTCTCCAGCCATACTTAAACAGTATGTACAAATGAATAAATAACATGCAGTGGGTGGAAGAGGTTTTAGGTCTCTCAGTAAGACCGAGCTGTGAGGGTCTGTGGGTGTTCCAGATGAAGTCTGTCTGCTGGGTGTTGTTAGACTGTGGTTCCATATGTTTTGTGTGTGAACTATTCTGCCTCCTCCTCGCTGCCATAAATCCACTTTGAGCTGAATGTCGACTTGTGTGCTCCATAAAAGCAGACTTGTATAATTTATCTTAGGTTTTTAGATGTTTTAATTATCTTGTCACAGTTGTTGTGATGTTGTATTCAAATCAGTTCCCTCATCTGAACCCATTAGTTTACAGCACTCAACTGAGCTGTGTAAATACAGCTGAAAGAAACATGTATGTCTGAGTATGTTACAGCTTTCAGACGGTTCTTATGATTTGTGCATATTGTTGGCGGTCATGTCTGAAAAGGAACCTATAGTGGATCCACCCTTCTTCCCACGGCTCAACTTAACTGCATTTCTGTGGTTTGTTTCTAAAAACAGAATGTGTCATTTGGCTTCGGCCACATCCAGCAGAGAAAAACTAACACTGCAGCATGCAGATACAAGACTGCCTGAAATGGCAAGACGTTATCTCTTAGACTCTTCATCAGTTTCCTGAGTAGAGGACTCTGAAGTTAGTAATGGCTACTAGAGGAACCTCAGACTTGTCTGTGAGAGATTTTGTCCAATTTTCACTTTTCAGCCTCTTTCAGAAAAACATACGGTATGCTTTCAGACTTGTCCTTCACATTGTTTCTGATAATATTGAACTTGTTGTGTATTTCTGATGTGAACAGGACAGAAAAAGTGTCACAGTGCCAAAGTTTAGTTTGTGTATCTGTGAAAAGAGAGCCCAAGGTCAGAGAGAATTTCAACAAGAGACGGATAGAAGAAGGCATGAAAGTGATAAGGAGAAATTGTGGAGAGAGAGAAAATGAAGCACGATAGACAGACAGAGAGACATGCAGAGGGATGAAAAAAAAATGGATGTCCCTGCAGAAGGAGGATCATCCAGCAGGCTTCATTATCACAGCTCAGGAGACAAGAGCAGAGCTGTGTGGTGGCAGCTGGCTAGACAAGATAGAACTATGAGCTCTTCTACTGCATTGGTCCTAATGTTCCTCCTCCACAATCCTGCCTCCATCCTCCTGCTGTTGCTGCTCTGTCCCTCGCTTCCTTCTTCATTGGCTCTGAGTCATTGACACTCTTGTTTTGGGTTTTAGGGGAGAGGGGTTCCACTCTCTGGCAGCCATGTTGGAGACCTTCAGCTTGAAGAAGGATCAGTGCATATGTCATTACTAGCAGCTAGAACCTTTTGTTCTGGATATTATAACCAGGTTTCACAAACCTGTAGTTTTTCTTCCTGAGAGATAAACATTTCTCACCCTGGACTGGTACTACAGTTCAAAGCCCAAAAATAACTTTTCATAAGATTTTCTACTAAGCTTGTTTGTTTTCTATCACTGTAAAATGTAATAGATGTTTGTGGCTCAGGTGATTGAGCAGGACGTCCACTAATCTCTGGGTTGGCAGTTCGATCCCCGGCTCCTAATGTCCACATATCAAAGTGTCTTTGGTCAAGACACTGAAGTATTTCTGATGAAGCCTGTGACGTTTCAAACAGGTTGGTTATAGTTGGCGGTTACATCAAACACATCTTTGCACCTTTAGGGTCTAAACTTGCTCCTAAATTTCAAACAGTGACAGTTTTCAGCCTTTGTCTCTGACCTTTCAGAGACAAAGGCTATTGCTCTTTACCAGATGTGATTCTCTGTTTGTTAAATTCAGAAAGGTGTTGGTCTGAGTATAGTGATAGAGTATAGTGATAGAGGGAGAGTGTGTGTTGGCATTGCTCTCAACACATCTTGTAAATCTCTTGTTGAAAGCTGTGCTCAGAGTGGTCAGTGCATCTGGTCTCTGTGTGTGATAATATGTAGATAGGATGAAACCTTTAACATCTTAGTAAAATCACAAGTAAATGACAAACAGATATACACTGCTCACAAAAATTAAAGGAACACTTTTTTTATTGGGCCTGGCATGAAATCAGTTAAACCTGTCTGATCATTTTCTGGTTGGTTAAGCAGCTGAGGGCATCGTTAATCACTTTCAGCTGTATTGGTGTTCATG
>JBBMJY010000026.1:22324284-22345670 GCA_037833715.1 Toxotes lorentzi
ATCCAACTTCATATTGAGATCTGATGTATCTAATGTGTTTCTTTAAAGTGCTCCTTTAATTTTTGTGAGCAGTGTATGAGTCTGTAGAATACACTGTATATTGATTTTACATAATGTGAATTGTAATTTTGTGTGATCACTGGAATCACTGTAAAATTGCCATAGTTATAATAACTGTACACAATGAGCGTTTTATGAGCAGCACAACATCTGAGCAGACTGATGTAAAAGAAGTGCTGGATGCATGCACTCCTCAGTTGCTGAATGAGGTTAAGAAATGACCCATCCTTTTCTCTGTCTTTACATTCCTGATTTTCTCCACATTCTCTCGGATGGCCCCCGACCTCTTTAAATGACCAGTTTATTTGTCCCAGAGTCGTGACTGCTGCTGGAGGACAAGCTGTACAGGAGGGACACACTTCACCCCCAGAGCCTCCCTTTACTGGTCTTTATCCTTTTATTCTGCCGTGAAACCAGACTTTGTGGGTTTTATTTGACAAGGCTACAGTTTGGTAACTTCGACTGGTTGTTGCTAAACTGCAAGTTCCTGTTTAGCAGCAGGGGTCCAAGGAGGAAGATGCTGAATGAGAGTTGGTTTAAGACAATCTGTCACTTTGACCCAGAGCATGATATGTCTAGAGCTACAAACCATATATGCCAGTTTACATCTGATCATTTCACTGCTTTCCCATTATGTGGGTCTCCATCCAAATGTAGTCAAACTTTTAACCTCTTTGGTTGGCAGAAGAAAATGCATATTTATACATGTGTCCATCCACCATAACTGTTATGTGAATATTAGTTAGTTTGTCATGATAAACAGAGGGTGGTGCTAAATCTCTACTCCTGTGCCATTAAACCATTGCAGAAGAAGAGAATGCAATAAGATGTAATTTAAAGAGGACCAGTTAAAGCTCATGGTAAAAAAAACAAAAAAACTAAGTGGATTGTGGAACATCTACTAACAGAACACACTTTATATTTTAGTCCTACTGGTGAGGTTCAAAGAAATCAGAACATGTTATTTAAAATGGGAAATATGAATGAAATGTCTACATGATGTAGGTAAAAAAGTAACGCATTAAAAAGCATTAAGACACAATGCTTACATGGATTAAAAATAATAATTGTGCAGGTGATATTTTAAAAACTCAGATGGGCTTATGGTCTGCAGCTGCACTCCATTTCACCTTCTTTTGCTCTTTCTATCTCTATTATTCATCCCATTGTACATTTTTGTTCACCATCTTGTTGGCAGACTCTCCAGCAGCTTCCCTCCCTCTACATTTTGCATTCCAGCTAAATGGTGCGCCTCCCTCACTTTCATAAGCCCATCCAAAAAAAAAAAAGAAAAAAAAAAGATTCCCTCATGTGTGAGAAGAGATCCAAGCCTGCTCAACAGAAAACAATGCCAGCCTTTCTGCCCTGGCATGAGAGGAAAGAGGGAGGGGAGGAAAGAAAGAAATGTAGAGATTGAGAGTTCTTTGTGTGCCCGGTGAGAGTTTGTAGATGAGAGAGAGAAAAGCTGCTGACTGATGTCCCCCCACTGTCTGTCAGAACCGGGCTTTGATGTGGTGAGAACAAACACCCGTACCCGTTGAAGCAGAACAAAGGTTTGAGTTCTAGTTTAGAAAATTGAATTTAACAGCATAGAGGGAATTCTTGCTCCACGGTGTTTATCCCTGCTTCACTGTTTTATTCTGAGAACTACTGAGAATCAGCAGGCTAGCTAACTTAGAGAGCTGTAGTGGGCAGTGGGCTAGTGCTAGTAGTTTGAGGTTGGAGGATCAACCAGGCTAACTAGCTAAGCTGTAGTAACTCACTGGGTAGTGTTTTTCCATTTTCGAAAGCAGGACTGATATGATTCATAATTTTAAGCACCTGCTTTACTGCTGTTTTCTTTATGTGGATCTGTATCTGTGTTTGACTGAACTTATTGTAAGTTTGATATCAGATCGTACTGGACTGTTGTGTCACTGTGTCATTGGTTAACATGTCCTTTCATTATTATGAACATGGGCTCTGTAGTTTATTTTGAATCACTCTAACATGCCTTGCTGCTGTAAGTATTTACGAGAGCGGTTCTCAACCTGGGGATCGGGATCCATCAAGGATTCATAAGAAGTCATGAGGAAAGCATATTTATGCTCCATAAATTAGTTTTATTTAGTTTGAACCTTTTTTTTTTTTTCTTGTTGATAGCTTTATTCTTTCAGGCCTCTTTGATGATTGAAATGAACATGACAAGTTAAAATCCCTCTCAGCTCTTAGAAATATGAAACTTTTGATGAGTTAAATGTGGATTTCTTCTTCTTCTCCTAGAAATTACTTTTCTATACAAATAAACTGCAGCAGCAGGAAAAGTAATCTCTGGCTGGATTATGTTCAGAGGCAACATATTTTCTGAATAAATGAAGCAGTACGTGGAGTCACCAGGAGGGGGTTGTGGTGGATAGCAGGCATACAAAGCTCACGATTGTCACAGCAGAGACCAGTGTTTGGATCCAGAACCCCATCTGAGAGAGACCCATGTGTGAGGTTAGGGAAAGATGGTGGTTTTTGTTAAATGCAAATGACCACATTGTGTCTGAGGTCACTGTGAACTTTTTCTGTATTAAACCAGACTATGATCTTATTAGTGTTGTGTGTGCTGTGAAAGTCTAAACATAGCCATAAAAGAGTTTAATAATGCTGTAGGGGATGTTGGGCTGTCTGTGAACATTTTACTGATATGTTCAACATCAACATGTTTGCAACTTGTCAATTATGTAAATTAACAACTTATTCTCATTACATTTACAGAAAACGTAATCAGGCTGCAGTTTAGTTTCCTGCAGAACGAATTTGTTGTTACAGTAGTATAGAAACGTAACTTCAGGGAGACAGGGCTGCCTCAGCTGACCTTTATGAAAGACTTATGTCAGGTGAGGAAAGGGTTTTTTAATTGTATGGGAAGATGTGGCGTTCCACTGTTCTCTTCCAGTAACACAGTGGTTTACAGCCCATACCAGGGTGTTCTCACTTTTCCTTCCACCTTACTCCGCATACCTCTGCTGCACAGAGGAATTCTTTTCCTCGTGCACGTGGAAAGTTTATGACCACCATGATCATGTCTCTCTTGGACATAATGAATGCTGGGTGCCTGGACATATATGCATAATGTTGCCAGGATGGATCAGGCTGCAAAAATATAACATATTTGTAGTGAATTTGTATAGTTTTCTATCGGTTTGCTGGAGTTACTTTGATTTTGTGCACTTGGAAAAACTTGATGAAAAAATGGCTTTTACAAAGGTGAATTCAGTGTAGAGAAATATGAGTGAGCAGCTGTAAAAAAAAAAGTCTTATGTTTATGTTTCACCTGTTCTTTATGTTGGTGAAGACCTGCTGTTTATATTATACCATGCATGGTTTATTCATGGTGGCTTGTTCAGTCAAGTGCCATGTTACATCTTCATTGTGAATAACAGCAGAGCTCCCCCTTCCTGCTTCTACATGTCCACCACTTTATTTATGACCTTTATTTTTATCAAATCGTGTCACTCATCACTCTCTCTTCCTCTCTTCCTCTTCTCCTTCTCTCTTTTGATCACTACTTACACACACACACACACACACACACACACACACACACACACACACACACCTCTCTCAGTTATCTGGGACCTTGGTGCTGCCAGTTAGGAATGTAGGTCTTAGTTTAGTGGAGCAAGCGGCAACAGGTCCACCTCCTGAATGGGAGTTTGTGGAGGAGACAGCACCGGTAGCCTGAGACAAAAGACTCAGATCAAGACAAAGAAACAACCTGTGTTTCATGGAAAGAAGCAGCATTGAACACATTGTGCTGAATTCAATGTGCAGTCTTAGAGGTGTCCTGCTCAATCAGGTTCACACTGATAGGATTGAGTCCGTAGCCAGGAGCAGCTCTTTGCTATGGAGGCGATGCATTTACTGGACAACTGGAGAAAGGTAATTTTCACATTTAGAAACAACAGAGCGCAGGATATCATTAAAGGGTTGGGTGAAATTGTGGAACATTGCATGAAACCTGAGTGGAAGAACAGTTTCTTTCCTCCTCTGGCTCAGATAAGTGTTTCTTATTGCAGGAAAGAGTTTTGCAGATGGAATTCTTAAACATTTATTTTTTTTTTTTGGCTGTTTTGTGATTTACTGTTTGAGACTCGCTTGAGGCTGACTCTGCTGAATATCATTTCACGGGTCTGTCAGAAGAGCAAATATGATGATACTGCGGCTGTGTTTTGTTATCCTGAGGGTAGAGTACATCAGAACCATATTTTCCATCCCGGCTGCACAACATTTTAGGCATGCAAACGACTGCGGGTACGCTCTGGTTCTCTGTGATTCCTGTAATTATGTGTTTTTTAACCTTTCCGTGTGTTTTTTTGTGCTTCCTCACAACCACAAGATAATGACTGCAAAAGTGTTTTCTCACATGTATTCACCCTTATGCACAATCCACTTAACACATGCACTAATATAGACAGGGAATATATTTATAGCCATTTGTTCAGTGCTGACTTGATGGAAATACCTAAAAAATTACCAAGTAAGCAGTGAGGAATTTGTGGGATTTGGGTGCTGTGTGTGTGTGTGTGTGTCTGTGTGTGTTTTCATAGAGACTAAGAGTGCAGCCAAGGTGACTGATTTCCAGTAAATGTGTCAACTACCAAGAGATTTAAATGCGTGCGTGTGTCTGTAAGTGTGTGGGTTACTTCCTCAGAGTGTGTTGCTAAATGCTGTCTACCATCTGTCGTGTGTGTGTGTGCCGACAGTATGAATCACACCTTGGCACATTAGTGTCCAGGCTGAGTGGGGACAGGGGGAATCCCAGTAAACATGCTTCAACGTTCTTAAATAACTGTGGGAAAGATGTGAGTTTGAGACATTTTTAAAACTTGTACACTTGCTTCAGATGTATTCAGAAGCTGACCATTAGAGCACACAACACACAAGATCTGAATTCTTTAACCGTTATTTTCCTGCAAGGATGAAGTCAGCCGTGACGACATTTCGTACTCATTTTCTGGTTCATATTGATGTTGTCATTTCCTCCTGCAGGATCTTCATGTGTCGCAGGGAGCCGTGGACAGCTCAGTGGACATGGACCGCCTGAATAGGAACATGCCTGAGTGTGGACGGCAAACCCACCAGGTGTTACAGGTGAGTGTGTGTGTGTTTTAGGTAGGTGGGGGAGGGGACAGAAGATGGAGAGTGAGAAAACAAAGAGAAAAGGAATGAGTGAGAGAGAGAGAGAGAGCCAGAAGCCTTATTGTTCTCAACTTGGCAGCCTTCACAGAAAAAGCCTGTCATATGTCATCAGTGTGTTTCCAGTGTGTATCCATCCACACACACACAGTGAGCGCTCTCTTCTTCTGATAACTGCGTCCATTGATGTTAAATGTCAGCACATTGGCTGCTCTGACAGAGTTTTGGCTCTGAAACTCTCCGTGGATGATAAATACAGGCTGAGTGAGGAGGCAGAAGGTCAGCTCGGGCAGCACAGCCGTGACGCGTCCTGACAGCATATGTCAGGACGTTGTAAAGCAGGAATCTTCAGCTAGAGTCAGTAATTAGACAGACCCGCAGATTGGATGTCTCGTTTCCCACCTGCTGGGTCAGACAATCCTATCAGGCATTAAGGGGTGGGCTGTGTGTGTGTGTGTGTGTGTGTGTGTGTGTTACTTTGTTGTGCATGTATGGCAGTTAGACAGAGCAAGAAACGGAAGATAAAACAAGATGAGATTAAGCTTTAATGAGGGAAACTGGGATGAAAAGAAAAGAAAAATATGTTAAACAAACAAACAAACAAACAGAAAAGTAGAACAATATAACAGAAAATTAAACAGAGAAGAAAATGATTTCTTATTGCTGGATAAAACAATCAACCACCCAGCATTAGACAACAGAGCGTTGGGCTTAAGCAAGTTTGTACAATGGAAAATATGATGGTGTGTAATGGACCTCTGTTTGAACAGCTGCACTCACATGTCTTGGAGGATGTGTGTCTCAGTAAGACTAACAGTAAAAGATTATTATCTTATATTGACATGTTTAACTAGCAGACAGCCTGGTTCAGTTTGTGTATGTGTGTCCATTCATGTAGAATATGTACTGTATGTACTGTGTATGTTGAGAAAGACCATTATCAGTTTTACTGGAACAGATTTAGTAAATTTAGAATTTATTTTTAATATCCTCTATCAGTTTAACTTTTTAATTATTTTGTAATAATTTATCAGTTATCAGTGTTCTGTTCACTGTGCCAGCGGGGTCATGGAGGAGATAAAGTGACTGGCTCCTTTTAAGACAGGAAGCTCACCTGCTGTAGGTGTGGCTTTTGTCCAACAATGAGGTTTCATGTCTTTCTCTTACATTTTGTTTTATTATTTCTGGCCTTTTCCACTTAAGATGCAATTGTTTAAATGTTGTCGAGGAACGTTACTGATTATATATTATTAAAATCCATCTTTAATTATAAAATGAGAAAAGAAATATAACAGAGAAATGATGCACAGCCATATACAGGAGTAAAAGATGCACAATAGACATGATGGATGCACAGAACGTATCTGTTAATAAAAAAGTTATACTATAAAAAAAATCACTGAATCAAATACAATACATTAAATTTACAGATGTAGTAGACATACAGTATTTTCCATGCATGCAAATTTGGATCCATGCATTTACATTACAGTGCACAGAGCCTGTGTAAAGACGATGTGCAGACAAAGAGAGAAGCAAGCTGTTGGTGTGTGCACCACATGGGAGCAGCAACACACAGGAGATGAGGCTGTATGAATCCTGCAGTGTCGCCCCACTGGCACCACCACTCTCCTCCCATCGCTCCCAGTACGCCTCCCAGTGAGCTTCCCAGCCATTCCCTATCTCAGCAATCCTCTTAGTCTTGACCCCACTCCACCGCAATCAGATAATCCTATTAGGACACACACAGCTAGCCAACCAGCCAAGAGGCTGAGTCAATGATCGCATGCATTTTGTAAATGTACACGATCATTGACAAACTGGAACAAAACGACGCAGTCTGTGCCAGGGAGTGTCTCCACACCCATCAGGGTTCATTTAACACTTCCAGCACTGTAAAATAAACAAACTAGTTTTTTTAGTCAGAGGTTATCTGGTTGTGAATCATCATGTTCTATCATAAAAGAAGCTGCTCAGAGGGTTAAATTGTCTTTTAATCAATCAAGCAGGTTTGACATAAACTGCAAGTCAGTGGTTCCCAGCCTGGGGATTGGGGGCACCTGAGGGGACGCACAATAAATCAGAGGGGTCATTAGATAACTACAAAGATCGGAAATATGAAAAAATATATTTATTTTTATCAGATTTTTCTCTAATCTTGTTTTGTTAAACTGTAGACAGACATACCTTTTCAGGCCTCTAATAACTATTAAAATGAGGGAACATCAGTCTGCTTGCCACTCACAGACTTATGCAGTCACAGATGCAGACATTGCTTCAATTTAAAGCACCATGAGCCAAAAAAGTTTGGAATCAGTTCTGTAACTGCTAAATCACAGGCCATTTTCTCAGAAGACATTTTGACAAACTGGAGGAAAACCAGAAGTGTAGATAAGAATGATAACTGAATTCTGTTTAGCTGCTTTGATGTTTTTGGATGTAACCCAACAGGAGAACTAGTTCATTTTATTCTGTCAAAGGTAAAATTAGACAACACAGCAATAACATGTTTTGCTGCATCTGTGTTGGGAGTAATTTGACAATGAGGAGAAAACTAAAATGCAGAGTTGTCTTTGCATTTAGGCGTTGCTGTGCTGAAGAGTGCTCATCACAAGTTAGCTCACTGAACACCCCCCAGGAGCTTCGTGTTTCTTAATTGCAGAGCGCAGTTGCCATGGCAACATCCCTTCCCCCTTGCTGAGCCGACAGCACACGGTGGTACTTAGGCAGAGTTACCAGAGGGGGAGAGGGGGGAGATGACACACACTCTTTCTCTCTCACACACACACATACAAACAGACACACAAACTTCCCTCAGTGTGTAGAGGAATATGTAAACAGCCAGAGCAGCCAGCTATAGAAATGGCCTCCCATACTGAAGACATTCAGAGGGGAGGATGAGCCTCTCTCTGTAGTTCTGATACATTAATGAAGCAGTAGAACTCCAGTCAGCGCTGGACAGAAAAGATGAGTGTCTTTTCTGTGTCTCTCTTGTAATACTACTTATTCACATTTTTGTGTCACGCAGAGCCAATTAGTTCAGCTAATGGACAGGAAATGATTGACTATGAGGTCCCATTCATGGTGAGCCATTACAGTCCAGACATAGCTGTGCAAAGGGAGACAGAGGATGTGTCCTCCTTAGGTTTAGAGGTGTAGGTACTTTATACATATACTTCATCAAGTTAAAATATCATACAGTTGTAATGGTGAAATTCTAAAATGCCAAAAAAAAAAGAAGTGGGATTTTTATAACCACCCCTGTTGCAAATAGTGAAAAATCCCCTTCTGTGATTATGAGCACACCACATATTCCACAGATTCCTTTTTCTGCCAAAAGTAAGGAAATTGATCAATCAGTCAGACTGAACAGCACATTAACACAGAACTGTTGGAAAAAAATCCAGTCCAGACCAAAAACTCCAGGTGATGGTTTAGAAAATGAACAATTACTTTTTTGTGACCTTTTCTTTGACTTCCTCTGCAGAGCACCCCGCTGGACCTGATTGAGACCGGAAAAGGGCTGAAGTTCCAGGCAGAGCGCCCCCATCTGGTCAGCCTGGGCAGTGGACGCCTGAGCACTGCCATCACCCTGCTGCCCCTGCCTGAGGGTGAGACGGCTGCTTTAACACAAACACACCAGTTAGCTTCAGAGAGATGATGATGCAACAACTGATGTCTGTGTCACAGAATGCATTTTTGAAATCACTGTTTTCGTATGATTAATCAACGCTGCATTATTCAACCACAAAAATTGTTATAATAAGTTATGACATCACGAGTAAATTAATTAATTTCATAATTACATCATTGGCTCTTTATTGTGGTTTGTTGTTTAGTTTGTTGAATATTATTTTATTACATTTACAGGCTATAATAGGAAGCCACAAGAACACACACACACACACTTTCGTCCTTGTCTGTCTCTTTGTCCGGACAATGCAGGTTTCACTTTGTAAATCTGTCTGGTGACCTTGTGACCTTTGGTCTTGTCTGTTTGTGTGACTCTGTCCTCTGTCTGTTGGTCTGTCAGTACCTGTGTGTGTTTACTGGCCTTCCTGTCTCTGTGTCACTGTTTCCCCCAAATGGTGTCAAAATCATTTTGTAGTTTGGAGTTGAGCTATTTAAAGTAAAGATGAACACTGTTCTCTTACTGTTACTGTTGCCTTCAGTCATCACTGTGCACTCAGAGCAGTGACCTTATTGAGCAGCAGCCTGGGACAAGTCTGGAGTCATTTTTTGCCTCAGGTTTTGGCTCTCAGGTTACACACAGGCTGCAACATCATTTTAATCCACAGGTAATGTTGTCTTAAAATGGACTAGGACTGAGCATCAGTCAGCATTAAGATTGTTACTGCTTTTTGTGGTGATGCTTGTAGTACACATTAATATTGAAAAAGTAGCAGGTATCTATAGAAGAAATTATTCAAAGTACAGCTGGGTGGCCAGCATTTTTATGAAAAGCACAATAACCAATTTTATTATAATATTTTAATTAGCTTTTTTAAAACTTCATTGTGTCCCACCCACTTCAGAAACAAAACCTGAAGTGGTACGGACACTACTAATGATTAAAACAGGTATACTGGAGTCCAATCTCCTGATGCAGCTGTTGACTAGAATAATACATTTCCTTCATTCATTTAAAGTTAAATCTAAAACATAATAAAGTGTGCAAAATGTGAAGGGGTCTGGATACTTCCTGAAGCCGCTGTATACTGTGTGTAATCGATCAGTTTGAATATGTCATCTTAAGTGGGCCACATTTACTGCTCTTCATCAGAATTTAGTCTAACTCTTCTTCCTTCCCCCAGGCCGGACTATTCTGGGTCATGGTCCCATGGACATCAACATCCAGGGTCCCGGGGTGGCTGCCCAGCACTGCTACATAGACAACAGGTCAGGGGTCATCACGCTGCACCCCTGCGGGAACCTCTGTGCTGTAGATGGGCTCCAGGTGACGCACCCTGTCCGTCTGTCACAAGGTAGCAGTCAGCTCAAACATTTTTCCCATAATTCACTCTGCTGGTTTGTGTTTTGTGCAATGTGCAGTGTGAAGCAGTGCAGCCAGATTGTCAGCAACACTGAGCATTTCAGTTTATCTTGATAACATGGCTCCTGCTTTGTATGGATTTCCTTTTTCTCCACTGTAGAACAAACTAAAGTGACCATACATTGTAATTTGTCCTGCCTACCAATGTGTATGATCCCATTTGAGCCAGAGATCAATCCATCAGCTCTTTGCCTGGTCAATGAAAATGCAGCATGAGAGCCAGTGGGTCTATTCAATAAAATGCACGGCGTGTGCTTCTAAATAGCCATCGATCGAAGAACAGCCTGAGGTTTCTGTGTTAATGAGTTAACAGGGTGAGCTTTGCTGTGCTCAGGCATGCAGGTATTAAACACACCAGAGAGGGAGATGAATTGATTTTCAATCTGCTGCAGCCTGGGTGGATATTAGATTGGACGTTGTGGAGAATTTTGCTGAAATGATCCCCTGAGATTGTCATTGTAGAGGTGAAGGATTGTTCTGATAGAAGGTAAGACCTCCTGTGAAAGTGGGGGAGCTACAGTGTGATGCTTAACTTGACACCTAGACAGGCTCATATACCAATAACACAAAACCCACAAGGTAGAGAGTTTTTAAAGGACCTCTCTCTATGATTATGGAATTTTCAGAGAGAAATGTGCTGCACGGAAAGAGGAAAAGAAATCAGGGATTATTGAGAGATTTACCAAATTTTATGAATGTTTCAGTTTGTGCAAAATAAGCCAGGATGTGTACTCAACACTGGTTCCAACACCGAATGCATTAGATGGTGGTTTTCAGACCCACAGTGATAGAAGATGGATGGTTCAGTACTTAATGACATGTCAAAAGATGAAGGACAAAAGTGAGACTACGTTTAACACTTTTGCACTTTCAGTAGCTGCAGTTTATAACTGTTTACAGTTGTTCTTCATTGTTATTTTCACTGGTGTAAGTGTAACTTTGGTATTTGTTTTGATTCTGGAAAAAAACAAGCCTTTTGTAGGGAGCCTTTCCCGTCTAATATACCACGCTTCATCCTCCAGACGGTATGTATAATATACCAACATCAGAAGACAAGTGCAGTCCTTTGTAATTTCAACTGTCAAGTTAAATTTCAGTTGCGTTGCATTATGATCCCACTCATCGCTGCTTTAACAAATCAGAGAGGAAGTAAAACTGTAAATCTTGTTGCTGTTTCAGTTTAGTCATGGAAATTCATAGAAGTTTACACCACCGTTAAAGAGACGCCACTCATCATTACTCAGTGTTCACAGGATGTGACCTTCCCTCTCTGTTCATGTGTAATCACACACTGTGGGATTATTTCTCATCCTCGCACAGTGTTCGACTTTACAAAAAATACCTGTAGAACAAAGAGTACATACATGATACATGGACTATTGTCATTCCTTTCCAAATGCTCTCTGCACACAGTATCCAGTGTCCTGCATGACTCTGTGATGTGTGTGTATGTGTAGACACGTGTTGTCTGTCAGTGTGTCCCTCTGTCTTTTGGTATTTCAACCTGGACTCTGCCTAGGTAACCTGAGAGGGGGGCTATTTATACTGCCCCTTTTACCCCAGGCAGATCTGACTTTAGCCCCAGAGGGGGTTTCAGGTTGAAGCGTCAGTGTGAGGGTAAACCAGAGTTCACTGTCAGGGTCCTGCAAGAGCTGTAATGTACAGTGGGAACAGTTTGAGTTGTTTACACATTGCTTCCTTTAGTGTTAATGTAGGATGATACAAATGAAAAAAGGAAGTAGATCAGACTTAGTTGGTTACTTACCACTCCCATGAGTTATGTACATTATGTGAGTAATACATTACAGGGCACTTTAAATGTTCCCTGCATGACAAGTGAAGTATTGTAGGGTGCAGAGGCTGAATCATAGTAAGCTATGACTAGACACTGGTGTGTGTCACAGGTAATCTAACGCTGTCTGCTTTCTGTATTTTTACACCTGGCAGATAAATACTTTACACCTTGGAATGGCTTTGACTTTGACTCAGCCTTACAATTTTGAGAAAATCAAGCAACGGCAAGTTGGTATTGTTACAAAATGAAAATGTGCTCAACATGCGTTTAGTGGTAATCCTCTTGGATTTACAATATAAAGCAGAGGGGCCAGTGGAGGGAAATCCCAGCAATGAAAGGGCATGTAAAAACTAAGCCAGTTTGTTCAAAGCGGGATGAGCTGATGTTTTAAAGGGATAATGGATGGTCGCCTTGATTCGGCCTATTGGGGAAAATAAAATGATGAGGCAAACTCAATTTGTGGAGTTTGAAAGAGTGTTTATCAGACGGGGAAATTCTAAGGAAAATATACTGAGTTGCATAATGGGAAAGAAAAGATCCATGTTTATTTTTCTTTTCTTTTTTTTCTTTTTTTTAACCCTGATCCATACGAGGGGCTAAAAGTCAGGATATCTCGGCCTCTGTTGCTTCAATTTTTGGCCATTTTAAAAAAAAGAAATCTGTCTCTTGTAAGTCCCCTGATGTTATGGAAGTTCATTATTAAAGATCTGAAGTGCCCCTGAATCAGTGTAGTTCATAAAATTTAATTCACTGGCTGTTTTTTTTTTTTTTTGTAGCCTAATCACATAGTTACATTCTCTATGTTTTTTATGTTCTACAACAATAATACTTATACTGTGTTCCCACTTTACTTATTTCCATTTAATGCTACTTCACATTTCTACTAAACAACTAGATATTTCAGAAGGTGTACTACATTTTTCTCACTTAACTACATTTATCTGACAGCTGTAATTACTTTGTTGATTCAGATTTAGCATATAAAAATATTTCATCTTCTAAAATATGATCGCTCTGCCATTCTAACATTTTACATGTTTTACAACTCACATTTTAGCTGTAGAATTTCATATCCTGCCTTTTTGTTTACAGTATATGATTGTTGTTTCAGTAGGAATGAAAATAAAAGAATAATTGAATACACTGACTAAATACACTGACTTTATTGAAAGTCATATAAAGTTTATCTTTATATATTAACTATATCTATATATATAAAAAAAATCAGTGGGACAGACAAATGAGCATGCCATAACCAAGCAAATAATCCACAAACTGTAACAACATTTATTGCAGAGGCTAATGTGCTTTGAGGGAACTCTTATCCTGAATGCTCCCTTTAATGTGAGTTTTTATGGCTTCCAAATAAATGTGTGGTTACACTCAAGGCTTCACCTTTGTTCTTTGATATAGTCATAAAGCAGACTATGAGAGAGAGGGAGAGGGAGAGGGAGACACACCTTGGCATACTCTCTCTCTCTGGCTCTCTGTCAAATTAAATTCAGTTTTATTGTCATGGCAGATTAAACACTAGTGAAAGTTTCCAAAACATAACAGACTAATTTCAGGCTGCAGGTCTAATATGAACATAATCAATAAATCAATAAATGTTATTGATCAGTTAGCTTCGTGTGTGTTCCAGTAATAGCGAGCTCTCCCCTCCTGTGGTCTCTCTCTTTAGACCCCCGTCCATTATCTCTGTCTCTCCACTTCATCTCCCCCTCTCTCTCCCTCCCTCTCTCTCATTGCACAGCTCTGACTCAGGATCTCCACCTTCTTTTCATCCTCCTGCTCCTCCTCTCTGGTTTCTCTCCCAGTCCTTGCTGTCTGACAGTACTGACTCTCTCTTTCTCTCTGCGGGCTGAGAGATGACTGTGAGGCAGCTGTTTCTTAGAGAAGCCCGGGCGGTGTGAGATAAGGTCTTTACTGAGTGAGCGGCTGGGAAGGAGACAATGGACACAGATCACAATGACTGTAAAGTCCCGCATTGGCTTGAGTGAACTGGGATATACCAACGCCATCAGTGGATGAACCCGTGTTTTAACAAGTGGGCAAGCAGACAGCTCCCTTTGTGAACATTCAGATATCTGCAGAATATATTAGTCTATGGGGTTTTAGGATTATCATAACAAAAGCGCGTCGGGACAAAACCCCATAAACGCTCCTGTTGTTCCACAGTAATTCGCAGAAACGGAGAAAAACACGTGGCTTTATTTAAAGGAGCAGGGGCGATGAAAACACCGGAGGGAGAGAGGAATTTCATTCATTGCAGTTAAAGTAAGTTGGTCTGTTTTTTTTTCTCTTTACTATGTACAAGTTGTAAGGTTTGCGGTGGTTTAAGGTCGGGGTTTCTGATGGTGTTTGCTTTCAGTACTTGCTGGGCTTGTAATTTGTTAAGCCGGTGGTTGGCTGAGTGAAAGCTACGGGCTGTAGGGAAACAAATAACAGAGTAACATAGACCCAAGTGCTTCTTGTAGGCTACTGTAAGTCATTAACTGGCTGATGTGGAAAATACATAGTTTACCTTCGCTTTTCGCTGCCCCTTTTGAGTTCTTTCCGGTCAGTATGCACATTCGCCAAACTCCGTTCAAAAATCTAAAAAAATGTAATATTGCCCTCTGATTTTGGTTAACTACATATATATATTTTTTAAATGTATTAATATGTGTCTACATTCAATTCGGCATGCATCCACTAAGCATGACTTACCCTAGCTCTTAAAAAAAGAGCTCTTTACTATGCTCTTTCACAACTTGATCCAACAAAAGTTTTCTCTGGTGGGCGGTAGCTAGCTGTGTTAGCAAATTACTAAAGTTTCAGTTGTATTTACATAAAGAGCTCATTCTGATTATTTTCAATGCCGAATTATTTCTAATTATCATTTTGACACGAATTGGTTGTTGAAGTCATACTTGTTCATGAGCACATTTAGCCTAAATGTAAGAATAGTTTAAATGGCCATTTTTTTTTCAACAGTCTGGTCTTGCACCCCACACATGCAACATGAACACCTGCTCTAACTTTGCTGTCTCCTGCTACTCAGCCCCCATTACCCTGAGTCCTGACTTCTCCCTTCCTCCATGTGAGTTCTGTTTATAGACCACAAACATACACAAGTCTACCCCCACCCACCCCTCACCCCCCTCCGACCCGGCATAACCAGACCCCAGCGTGCCTGTCTACTGTTACACTGCTATTCCTTGTTGCCAGTGCGACCTAATCAGGGCTGGTACCTGGAATAGGATTGAGCTTTCCTTTCATGCATTCTGCTTAATCAGAGGCCTCTGGGTCCATGACTTCTGATTGTATTAGACAGTTCAGGAGCTTCTTTCTGAGCCATTGTGCTGAACACACTGCTTTAGAAATGTGGTCATTCTTTCTCCTCTGCTGCACCTTCTCAACATCTGTCATCTCTGACACATTGTGTTGACCCCATTGTAAGGAGAGGATGTCAGAAGTCAGAGAGAAGCCACTGTGCAAACACTGTTCAGGCTGCTGCAAATGTAATGTGGGCTCCTAGTGGGCCCAGAGCACAGGTCAGGTGGGTGAGGGACGACGGGGGCATCACAGCACAGACAGAGAGTAGAAAGAGGCTGGTAGCAGCTGGTGTGCATACACTGGGTCAGTGTGTGTGTCTGTGCATGTTGTTGTTTAAACAATCTTTGACCGTACATCCTCTGACTACACCAAGGTCAAGGCAATGTGTCCAAATGAGACGGTGGTTAAATACTACAAATATACCAGGCCTTGAGACGAGGGTTTTGCTCACACTGGAGGTCTGTGTAATGAATTCTACACTGTTCTTCCTAACTTATTTTTCTAAATGGTTAAAATGTTTTTATAAAAGGAACCTAGAACCACCGTATGTTGAGTACTACTTGTTGCGGTCTCAACAAATTCTGATTTAAGTATGTGTCATCACATTTTACTGAAAGAATGGCCCAACCCCACAGTACCAATTTGATTGGCTTTTTTTTTTTTTTTTTAATATTGTGTGTTATCCTTCGACAGAGCCAACTTTAAGACAGTTGTTACGGTTAAATAAAATAAAGATTTCATTACAGAGAGCTAAAGTCATATCCCCACATCTGGAATAGTCTCTGTTCCTCTAGCTTCTGTAACTCAATACAATTTCTCATTCAGAATTTCTTTCATTGCTCTTTCTGAAATACTGAAGTGTGTTCCTTTGAGTTTATAACAACAATCTTCATACACTGCAGCAGCTGCTGTTAGAAACTGAAACCTTCAGGATTTTAACAAAGTCAAAGACTGATTACTTTATTAGCAGAGAAAAAAATATACAAAGTATATTATTATCCATAAAATTCAGCAAAGCTATCTGCTTAAGTCAGTTTTTCTTTCTGTAGCGATAGATGCTCTAAGGCTCAGGAATATTAAATGAACAGCAACAGAACATTGCTTATCTAAATATACCATGTAAGTTGCTTGACCCTACCCCCCGATACAACGCATAGCAGCGTACCGATGGTAGGCATGCAGGGCCTTCGGTGTCATGGTAACAATATATAGTTTGCAGGAACACACCTTAATGCACAGATGCATTAAGCAACATGAACAGACTTGACGACTAATTGTGTATCGCATATAAAGAAAAAATACAAACGAGGCCAGTATAAGTAACAGCACAACTCTAAACCAGCTCACATAGTTTGGTTTGATAGGCTGATTGATCCACAGGCCTGCAGCCATCTGCCTCTGGGAGCATGTTTAACAGCAGGGGGCTTTAGTTGTTCTGACAAAAGGAGGAGTGGGAGTTGATGGGGGGGTGGGTGGGCAGGAAACATCTGTTCGGACAAGCAGTAACCAGCCTCTGTTACTGTGATGAGCATCCACTAGAGACAGCAGCTGTCAGCCTGCTGGATACTGCATCTGGTCTGTGTGATGTGGATGCTGTGAGCAGCGGGGATGTGACTATGACAAAATGTTTTAAAGGGGCACTCCGCTCATTTTACACAGAAAGTTCAGTTCAGTCATCAGGAGCGATACTACTCAGACTCTGAAAACAGTTGTGTAATGTCTTCTGTGGCGCTGGAGGGACAAACGGCCTACAGGGTCATCCAGGTTGGAGGACTTGTTGAGATTTCTTCCATCGTGGCATCTCACTGGAGTCATGTGGTTCACACATGTGATCACTTCTTCCACATCATTTCTTCCCACCTTTTATTTGTTCAGATAGTTTTTTCCTACATCGTGGGAAGGCAGGCTTAGACCCCCCCCCCTTTTCTCAGTGTACTCCTTTCAGACCAGTCCCATATCTTCCTCTGGTATGTGCATCTGTGTTTGATGGCTCCTGGCTCGCCGAAAGGCCGTCATTGATTAACTGGTGGGTTTGACTCTCTGGCCTTTGCTGAGGCTGTAAACCATCAGCTTTCCATAGCAACTGTCAGCCATGGTTGTGGGCATCCCTTTGTCTGCACCTCCTCTGCCACTTAAGTGACGTGGTTTAGTGGCAACACTTTTGTTTGTCATCACAAAATGACTGAATGAAGTTTTTCCTCATTAACTAATAATGACTAAAAAGTTGCAGTTACTACTTATTGAGGAGAATTCAGTTTGTCTGACAGGATGAGCAGAGTGAGGTGTAGTGGAGCTCCATAGATTAATAACATAAGGGTTTTTAGGGTGACTTTCAGCTACTGGAATTACAGTCAGGACTTAGGAAGGCAGATTTCCTCTGCTGCTGATTTGCTTAGACCTCTCCTCATGGTATCAAGTGGAAAACTTTCAAGTATCAAATGTTTGTCATGTTGACTGACCACCAGTGCAGATTTAGGAGTTATTATTGTCGTAAGCCATTTTTTAATAACCCGTACCGATGTACTGATAGCAAGTCACTGCTCTACATTCTCCAGCAAGGCTGTACTGGTCAGATCCCTCAGAATCTGGTTGGTCTTTCCTGGAAGAACGCACAGTTAGAAATGTGATAACTGACTATAACCATCATACTTCACCGTGCTGCATGTAACGCTTAATTATTATTATTCTTCCTGTTTCGTTCCTTTCTCCGTGTTCTTTTTGCGTTGGTGTCTGGTGGATGACAGTGATCCTGTGAACGTGCTTGTGTGAGATGAAGGTATGTTTTCACGGCGTTTAACAGACAGGATGGTGCAGAGGGAATAACGTGACAGCAGTCATGAGCTGGATTTGAAGCCACAGACGTGATGTGCTCCTCCACAGAGCCAAGCCAGTGTTACTAACATGTGTTTATATAACTGCGTTTCTTTGTCGATTCGTAAGTGTAACTAACTCTCCTGACTCCACATGAACTCACTGTGGTAGAATGTGAAGCGTTCTTTCTCTGACCACCTCTGGTTCCTCTGATCTAGTCTTCTGGGAAATGTACTTGAGGGCAGGCCGACGCACTGGAAAGATTTAATGTGGTCCTACCACAAATGATGGAATATTTGGTGCACAGACACATTTCAGATAGGTCAAATGTTCCAGGGCTGCCAACCGTTTCTCTTTTTAATGCCGCAGTACCATTGAGGCATAATGTGGCATTAATGCTGATTGGCCTGAACGGTCACAAATGAAAACTCACAAGGGCTTAAAATAAATATCCTTGACAGCTCTGGTATTTAGTAGTTTTAATGGATCTTCTATTTTTATGATTTTTCTGTTTATTTGTTTTTTTTTTTTCCCATATGAACTTCTTAAATGAAATCCTTATTGGCAGAACTGTCACAATAGTGGATACTGATTGGCTGAGCTAAAGTTCAGATAAAATAAACCTGCTGAGTGGAGGCTTTCTAGTTAAACTGGACTGATTGAATGGATTTCAGCAATTCCTTAATGAAATCCATCCATTTATTCCTTTGTGTGTGTGTGTGTGTGTGTGTGTGTGTGTGTGTGTGTGTGTGTGTGTGTGTGTGTGTGTGTGTGTGTCGTCCTCTCTGCCAGAGATCTTGTTTGTACAAAGCAACAGAAAGCTGAATAATTGATGCTGGATACAGTTCACAGCACGCTCTCTCTCACTCCTGCCGTCCTTCACCTCTTTCTCTCTCCACCGCTCTCTTCCTCCCCAACTTCCCCTCCTGTTGTTGTTATTGTTGCTGTTGCCGATGTCAATAATCATCAAAAACAAAAACAGAGGAGCCAGATGAGACCCGAGAAACACAAAGAAAGAAAGTGAGTGAGTGAGTGAGTGAGTGAGTGAGTGAGTGAGTGAGTGAGTGAGTGAGTGAGTGTGTCTAATCTGAATAGTCTAATCACTATTCATATTGTCCCCTCACACACACACACACACACACACACACACACACACACACACACAGCACTGGCTGTATTGTGGTTCTGTTGCAGCCCGTATGAAGAGCCGATACAAAACTGCAGCAAACTGAAGGAAAGAGAATAAAACTGTGTTACACTGACGGACTGACTGACTGCAGGTCTGTGTGTGTGTTGACCCGCAGGTCAGACAGGGGAGCTTCTAAGCATGTATGACTCCAGTGTGTCTGGATTAACACACAACTGGGGAGAACGGACACAGGAAATGTGTGAAGGAGGGTCGGAAATGGAAGGAATGAGAACAGGAGTATGGTAGAAAGGTAGCAGAGGAAGGAAAGACATGAGGGAGGGTGAGACAGAAACAAGGACGCAGGAAAAATAAAGGAAAATTAGCGTAGCGAAGAAATTAGGAGAGAGGACACAGCTAAACATGATACGATGAGAGGAACACAGAAGGAGGGATGGAGGGAGGAGAGCGGTGAACAGAAAGGCGGTGAAAGGCAGAATGAGAGGACGATTTGCATAAACACTCCTTGTGCTTTTGTTGGTGCAATTAACTTCAACAGCTTTTAGCTTTTCACACTCACAATGGCTGTGTGTGGGCGTCTGTGCGAAGAGAGCTGCACTCTATGATACAACTGAGTGTTAGGAATTATAACCAGAGAGCTGAGCACCACAGGAGCTCCGATACTGGTCCAGACGTCTGGTCCAGACAGGACCGGACCAGGTCGCAGAGCCTGGACATTAAGGGCCAGGGCTTACTGGGTGATTCTACAGATCACAGACTTTAACGTAGAGAATTATAAGCATGAAAGTTCATTCTCGACCTTCAAAACAGTGAACACCTAAACGTTCACTCCTCTGGAACTTTCGACTATATCACAGTCTTCATCAGAGGATCTGTTTTGATTCATCCACTGAACCTGCAGCTTTGGCTTAAAGGTAAAGAATTAAAGTTCAATCTGGACTTTGACAAAATGATCCCAACTGTGTCTGCACTGACTAGTTAGTGAAAACAACTCGTCGGCAACACAGCAGGAGTAGCTGATGCTTTCGGTCACAGTTGTGTCCGATATGCATAAGCAGCACATCTACAAACAGCCCGAATCTTACAGACAGATTTTCCACAGGCAGGGAGACGGAACAGAGAAGCATCATCACCACCAGCTGCTCAGTCTGGATCCAAAACATGTGATGAAGGAAGAAATCAAACATGGACACATAACAGCAAAATGATTGGACTCCTTACCAATAGAGGTAAGTGAGAAAATATGTTTTGTGTAATTTCTCACGTGGTGAATCTAACTCAGATAAAGCTGCTCAGAACTTTCTTTAATAAACAAACTGGTCTGAAGCTGCAGCAGCAGCAAAGATCCCTCAGCATTTTAATTATCTCTCCCTTTCATTCCCTCTCCTTCTCTTTCCTTCACTCTCACACACACACTCAGTGCACAAGGGTGAGTTTGAGTTCTTAATCATGGCAGGACCTGGCAGACTCACTGAAGCTTCCAACAAACACAGCCGGCCTCCTGCCTGACCTACAGACACATTACCACCTCTCCTGGCCAGATGGACCTGTCTGTGTGTGCGTGAGTGTGTGTGCTGGTGTCTGACGCTCGTCCTTGAATGAAGACGTGATGGTCAAACTGTGCATGTGCGTGTGTCCATGTGTGACGTGTAAATGAGAGTGTGTGTGTGTGTGTGTGTGTGTGTGTGTGTGTGTGTGTGTGTGTGTGTGTGTGTGTGTGTGTGTGTGTGTGCGCATGCTCTAACTAACTGGACATCCCATCAGCAGAGCATCTGTGATCTCAGCTCTCCAGAGGGAGTTCCCTGCCAGTCAGACGGGTTTATATACCCACAGGAGGAACAATGGGACTGGGCGAGAGACCTACAGAAAGAACAGCAGGAAGGGAGAGAGAGACAGAGACTGAATGGGGAGAGAGAGAAATATCTTTTGTCCAGCAATGATTAAGAATTTAGACCAGACGGGGTGTGTGTGTGTGTGTGTGTGTGTGTGTGTGTGTGTGTGTGTGTGTGTGTGTGTGTGTGTGTGTGTGTGTGTGC
>JBBMJY010000026.1:22345770-22423960 GCA_037833715.1 Toxotes lorentzi
TGTGTTTTTGTGTGTGTGTGTGTGTGTGTGTGTGTGTGTGTGTGTGTGTGTGTGTGTGTGTGTGTGTGTGTGTGTGTCGGGCGCTCTGGTTCCATTTTTTCTTGAAATGATGTCCTGAATTCACAGAAACATAGGACTCTCTTAGACAAAGTAATGTGTTATGTCTTTAATTTTGGCATGGCAAACCAGTTTAAATACTACAATACCCACAAGCCCATGCTCCTGCAAAGAAGGTTCCATATCCAGCCCTAGTTGCGCTGCATTTCTCGGAAATCTGCTTTAGTGCCGAGACCATAAGTCAATTATTTCATTGATCAGTTGACAGATACTTAACCCTAACAGACTGATAATCAGTTAAGTGATTAAGTATTTCACCAAGCAGAAGAATCAAACATTTGCTGTTTCCAGCTTCTAGATTACGAGGATTTGTGGTTTTCTCTGTTTCAAATTGTTGTAGGGCTGCAAATAATGATGATTTTCGTTTTCAGTTAAGCGGCTGATTATTATTTTTTGATCAACTGAGTAATTGTTTGGTTTATAAAAATAGTGCATAAAGCATAATATCATCATATTATATTGGAGTGATGTATTTAGATTGTGAGTTCAGGCAAACAAACGTTCAAAAACCCAGGATTTGTTTTGTTTTCACATTGGACAGAGAAAAGCTGCAGCTGGAATCAGACAATCTTTAGCTTTTTAACATTTGGGATTCATATGTCTTCTTTTGTACTGATGTGGGACAGTACTTCAAGTTCGTTGTACTTTTGTACAAAGTATGATTGTGCAATGACAATAAAGATTTATCTTATCTTAAAACATTACTTAAATGATTAATTGATTATGAATGAATGATTAAATTGACATGGGTTCATCAATACATCATAGTGAATTTAATTTTTGGGGGATTTTGACATTTTATTGACCAAACAATTGATTCTTCCTTTTCTTTTTTTGGAAGAATCCTCTACAGATTACACACATTGAAAATACCATTGGCTGTAGCCCTGTCAGTCTTATACTGCCTGCTAAAATGAGTGAATTAAACAAAAACAAAACAAATTTAAATATCTACATTACACATCTCACACTTACTGTCTATACTAGATATATAAAGGTGTTCATAGGTAACTAATAGGTATTTCTCTAATAGTGCTCCTCTAAGTGTGTGGCTCACTTTGGGTGAGCCACACATTTAGAGAAGAACTATATATAGATTGCCATCTTGACTCAGTCTCCATCAGCCGCTGTTTGCATTACAGTATGTGCTCTATAATCCATTTAGAATGGGGTTATAGTGTCCTTGTGGGAAGGTAGTGATGATCTTCACAATACAATACACTTCCTCTCTCCTGAAGATGAGCTGTGTGGAAAGCTCTGTACAGATGTTTCATTTTGATTGCATAATGTAATGAATGAAAACCCATAATTTCTTTGATATAGCACTTTTAACACATAATCCTGGTTAGTATGTGGTTGTTTCTTGGTTTGGGTGGAGCCTCTCTGCAGCACTTTGCAGGGCTGGTGGAAGATGCTGTTCTTGCAGTAATGCTCAGAGTGCACTCTCTGTGATGAAGGCTGTGATTAGACCAGTAGTTCCTGGAGTGTTGTGGAAGAAATTGTTCTCTCGCACAGCGGTCAGGGAATCAATCTCACTGATTAACTGGGAATAATTTCACAACTCACACACGCACATGCACACACACCTCCATTCGTCGTCCTCTCTGTGAATCCAGTCCCTCTTTCCAACGTTGCCTGTCCTTTCCTACAGGACTTCATGCATTGTAATTATGAAAATGGAAATTTGTCATATTTTCCCGTTGGAAAGACTTTGAAACACAGCCGTTGATTAAACAGATCTCAGTTTCTACCGCAGCTCATTTCGCTGAGGTCAGCCTTTCAGAAAACTAATCCTGAGATGTTTGTGAACCACTGCTTCTTGGAAGAATCCTGACGTGCTTATCCCGGGTCAGAGGGTTCTCATGAAGGAGGGAACAGGGAGAAGAAGAAGCAGCAGAGATATCGGTGTGTTTTAAATAACCCAAGCCAACATGGTCGTGCCAGATGTAGAGCTGATATTTTATGGCAGCGCATAACAGAAGTGATCCAAATCACTGCTAATGACCTGTGACTGGTTCATATAAGTGAATGAGGTTTGTTATTTTAAGTTGGAATAACCCAATTCAGTGTTGTTATACAGTTTTTCTAATCCGCCTCTGCAGTAATATTGAGGATGAGCAACCAAGATACAGTATGCAACAAGTTGATCTCATATGTCATTCAAAACAAACAGGTTCAATAGACTACATTCAAAATACAGGCCCCAAATTCACCTTAACTGAAAAACAGATAAGTTCTTCTGCCCTGGCACAGTGATTATCTGTTGTTTCGATGACTCCCAGTCTCAAGAAGCTCGGCAGGAGAGGAATGTTCCAACGTGACAATGATCCAAAAGACACTGCAAAGATCACACAAGCATTTTTAAAAACTATGATCTGGTATGTCCCCCTGACTTGAATCCAATAAAACATCTTTGGAGTATTTTAAAGTAGAAGGTAGAGCAACAAAACCCCTCCAGCAAAGAGCAGCAATGAAGGATGTACTGACTTTTGCTGCAGTTGTTCTTAAGCACAAAATACCTTTCTTATTATTTAATTAGTCAAAGATTTCTGTTTTTCAGATTACTTGGCTTCACTCTTCTTGGGCTTTGGGCTGGAAACGAAAGGAAACTAACTCTAAGCCGAGGCCTTTTCTTTTCTTGACTACAGGCAGGGACGAATATTCATCTAAATAAGAAGAATATAGTAATACATCATACACATATAATGATACTTACTTACTACTTACTCTTAGTTTCTACCATAACACCACTGGTACCTGGATCTGATCTGGTAGCTGCTGCTAGAGATTCAGTGGCCAATGCAAATCAGAGCAGGGACAGGGAGCAGTCCTGTCAGCTGCCTCATCTTAAATTAAATTTCAGACATCTCTCTACATGATCTCTGTAGAGAGATCATTCTAATCTGTAAACCGTGGGGAGAAAAATACAGCTTAAATTGACACCGTAAATCTGTTACGGTTTGATTGATTGGTATTTGTATTAATGCCTCCTGGTGCTGCATGTCGTGAACGTTAGATAGAAAACAGATTGTCTTCTTTCCAGACAGCAAACATAATGGGATTTTGATGTAAATCTAATTTGGTAGATTCTTTGTACATTTTTTTTTTGTTGTGTTTTTTTGAGAAATAGTTGCACACAAAATACCATGGAAAGTAGCAAATGAGGTGACAAAGGGGAATGTTTTATTTCAGTGTGACTAAAAACAGTTTAATGGATGTCTAGAATAATACAGTCAAGATGTGCACTGTTGTGAAAGAGCTTTTTATGGCTTTTTTTATGAGACTTTCAATAGAGGAAACATCGGGAAGCAAGACATGATATAAACAGGCTGGATGTAGTAGAGAGCTTGTGAATCTATTCTTTAAATGTCAAAGCCTCTCCACCCCTGAGAATGTGTTCTATTAAATATATTTGACAGTAACACTCTAACACAGTAATCAGGCTGCAGCCAAAATACAGGTTTGAAGCACTGGGCAGTGACACAGGAGAGCTGCCTTAGAGTTGAGGAGAAACCAGATGGTCTGTCATTCAAAAAGCTAATGCTTTATAAGACATTTCAACATTTCATCCTTTGAATGGACCTAAACAAAAACTCTGTACTAAACCCACCTCTGCTGTTCCTCTGAGATTCATGGGGCAGTTTAGTGTCTTTCACCTCACTGCTCTGGTTCCTGACCCACAACTTTAATTTTTCATTCAGTCTCACAGTTCAGTTTATCATTAACCTTGTTTCTAGCTACAGCAGGCTCTGATGAACCCACTGTACACTACCTGCTCAGCACCAAACAGCAGACAGACAAAGCCAGTGCCAAGCTGAAGGACACATGTCCATTGGTGGAAACCAGTTGGAGACTTACATTCTTCAGGTTACCAAAAACACTAATGCTAATGTCTCTCAATACCTGCTGGATGTGTAAAAACACTTAAGCCGTAACATCTTAATAAGGTGATAATAGGACAGTGTTGTATTACCAGCTTGTCTCTCTGCATTAAATTGGCAAAAAAATCAATTAACGCTGCTTTAACTAAAGATGCAGAAAGACAGAACAAAAAACCAAGATTCATGTCTTAATTTTTCGTCATACTGATGAGAAGGAGAAAGAAGCCAGTGCTTTCAGTAAATCTTTGTATGCGCAGAGACCAAAATTGTTATTGTCAGCATTAAAAAATTGAATAGAAACAGCTTAAACATGCAATTCTTAATCTGCAGTGGTGTTCTGTCGAACACAGAGCTGTTTCTCTTTACCCCAAAAAGTACCGTTGGCATTTCCCACTGGAACCAAAGGTTTACCACTACAGTAGCTGCAAGTTTTGAAGCTTCCTTACCAAATGTGAAAGAGACCACCCTCCCTGCTGTGGAGAAAGCTGATCAGCAGTGAGCTCAACCCCCGTCGCCCCTGGGTTCACCTTTCCAGTCACCGCAGCTGATTAGCTCCTATGATGACTGATCACTGAAAGGAAAGTGACCTTTGAAGACGAGGCCTCACAGGTTTAAACTCAGGCCACCTAGGGAGACGTGTGAGAGAGTATGGGAAACCATTTTGTGACATGAACTTCAGGCATTTTTTTTGTGGAAAGAATGCATTGGTGTTTGAGTTATACTGTACTGTACATTATCACAAACTCACTGTTAATGTTGTGCTTTCTGGAGAAGAGAAGAATGTGAAGTCCTGTTGTGAGGCAGATAAAGCCATGAATGTGCTGAGCAGCCTGCAGACGTGCCAGAAAAACAGACTCATCCCAAACATCTTTCACTTAAAGCCCGTCCAGTCTAAATAAAGGACTTGGTAGTTTGAGGTGTGGTTAATTTCTCTGGATGGTTAGAGTTCGGCATCTCCGTGATCTCATTAACAGCCCCGCCCATCGGCCTGTTTAATATGAGAGTGGCATATCTGCGAGCAGATCTGTCCAGTGCTGGAGATAAGGTGAGAAAACCCCCCCATTGTTTGGGTGGATACTGGTGTTTGAGATCAGAAACAGATGCTATGCTGACAGCTGACTGATAAGCTATTGACAAGCTCCTGTTCTGTCTGCTCCTTGTAGAGGATTTTATTTTGGGGATCTTAAACGTTGCCCCAGCAGACCTCTCCTCGTGCACTGGACATACCCAGTTTATTGACCTTACGCCAAGTGCTTCCATTAAGTTACCTTTCATTCCTTTAATTGCAAAATGAAGCTCTGCAGTTTCTCAGTGTCAACGCTGTATGGGTGCTCTATAATGGATAACTGCATGATTTATGATCCTAACCACCCCTACCTCCTCCTCAACGACTATGATACATGGCTTGTTTAGAGCATCTCCATATCCTGACCCGTTCCAGGGACCCGGATAAACGCTCCACGTCTTACAGGATCATAAATCTGCAGTTATTTTGTGGAGATCTATTGTCCGACGCTGGCTGCAGCGTGGCTTGTCGCTGCGGGAGGATCCATCATGATAAGTAGCTGTGTGGTGCTGTAATGGCTAAATTGATGAGTGCTAATTGGTACCAAGAGACTGCCAGTAATGGTCTTTACAGACAGCGTTTCACTTCGAGCTTAAAGCAGATGAATTGATTAGGAAAATACAGTGTGTTCAGCCAGACACTGGCTTTGCTCTGTGATTCAGTCTTTAATCAGGTTGTATTGAACATTGTGAAATGGTTCAGTATGGGATAATGTTAAACGCTGAATAGATTTTTGGAATTGGAGATCAAAAAGAAAATAACTCTATGTGACTATATGTTGGAAGGACTACTGTATGGAGACGTAATTACTGAATACAAGTACATTGAATGACTACTGAAGAAAAATGTTTTCATAAATAGGGTCAAGTTCAGGGTTTAAGTTGACATTTCTAACTCTAAACTTTAGTAAATGGGATGCTACTGTACTACTACTATCCTCATCCTTAACCCCTTGCTAATACCTATTGATCTTTGGTATGCCCTTAGATAGTGCGCACTAATACATCTTGAATGCCTTCTGTCCAGTAAACGTCCTGCTGCGGACAGACATGGATTTTGAGTGTTTTCACCCTCATGAAATGAATAGAGCTTACAGATCCTCTGCTGGTCGAGTGGGAGCTAATGCGTTTGAATATCCTGCACGACATACTGGACAATTGTCAGATGTTGAAGTCACTGTTTCTGAATGGAGAAACTTCTGCGCTCAATGATTCTGACTGGAAGCTTCTGGTAATTATATGATCATACTGGGTTATCGTTCCACAAAAGTCTGTTAACCAAATTAGTGTTGAAATGATCAGTCCATGAATCAATCAGTTACAAACAGTTTTGATAGTCATTTGATATATTTTATATATCAAGTAAAAAGATACCAGATTCCTAAATCTTCTAAATGTGAGGATTATTTTTTGCTTTTGTAACATTATAAATTGAGTATTTATCGTTTTGGACTATTGGTTGCACAAAACAAGATGCGTGAAAGTGTTGATTGGGATTTGGGAAATTGTGATGTGTCATTTTCACAGTTTTGTTTGGTTTTATAGAAAACAACACACTAATTGATAATGAAAGTAAATGTGTCACAGTGAAAGTGTCATAACACAGATTTTATTCTTTTAAATATGATTTTGCATACGTTTACCACATAGTGATGTATATCTGTGAAAACCATGTTTTTCACATCAGCTGTTCCTAAGATAAAAACAGTCCTGTTTGCCTGTGACAGTAATTTTTTTCAGATAATTCAGTGGATTTTTAATTTATTTCATTAACCTCAGAGGACAATGCAGTAGCACAGTGCGTGTTGGTACACCCTTGCCACTGCTTCTGAATGAGCATGTGTTTGTGTGGGCTCTCTGTTTTGCTGACTCATCCCCAGTGGCCCCTGTCTTGTCAGTGACCACACCACAGGGCCCTTTGGCTGCAGAGATACGGGGGCAGGCTCCCTCAGGGGCAGGCAGAGGAGTCAGTCAGTGAGTGAGTGTCAGCTGGCAGCAGCAGTTTGTGCTGAGAAAACAGTGGAGAGGAGGAGAAACGTCTCCCCTCATCCATCAGCCTGCAGCAGCCTCTGCACCACTGTGGCCTGCATGTTTATACACGCAATATCACCACACTGAACAATGCTGTCTGTGCTCAGTGTGAGCTGCTCACAGATACTCTGTGTCTCTGTCTGTATAACTCATATATGCATCTTCCAGAGCATCAGCTGCCATCATTGAGTTTCTCAGGCTGTGGGAAACACTGCTGAATACGTAGCTCTTAGAAAACAAATGTGTATGGTACCTTTTAATGTTTGTTCAATTTCAACTTTAAAACTGGGTGTGGCAATTTCAATGTCTCCCCAGATTTCCTGAGTGTGTGTCCAAGCTAATATTGTATACAGTATGCTAAACATAATGAAAATGAGCAACTAAACAACTATGGCATTAACTGTAACAAACCACTTAAGATTCAAAAGGAAGTGGTAGGATACTTCAACATGTGTTGTTCCAATTTTAATGGAAAACAATGATATTGTATTGGAAAAGAACACTATAAGTCCACAGCCATGCTAGTAGTTCTGTGAGGTTTAGCAACAGTGCTTTGAGCAGCTTGCTAATATGCTAACATGTTTAATGTTAACCATGTTCTCAGCCTTAGTTTAAGAATGTTAGCATGTTAAATATACTTAGGTCTTTTTCCCAACCAAATAATATAACATAGCTGATATATGATCTCTGTTTGATCCTAATAAGAGGCCCATATTGGCTGTACGTAGATCATAAAAAACACTGCTGCTGGAAGTGCAGTTATAAACCTTAGTCATCATTGTTCTCCCAAATCCTCTGTCATTGTTTTTGTAGAACTGCTGAGTAAAAATGCCACAGCATGCCACAGAGCAGTCATCAAACCGTCCTGCTCTGTGATGACTGTGTCAGATACATGCCGCTTCAAGCTACGTTCTTTCACCCAGCATTTTCTTTGGAAGTGTGCCTGAATTGATCTTCAACAGGGAAATCATGTTAGTGCAAGTCAGAGGTAGAAGTGGATGTCGTGAGACAGGGAGGTGGAGGGTGGTGAGCGCTGCTGGCAGAATCCAGAGGAAACAGGAGCTAGGTGACGGAGTCGGATGACTGCTGTGGTGGAGAGCATGAAGACACGGTGGCTGAGCTGACGTGGCTCTGCAGACCGCAGTATTAACATCCCGATGACTGCCTTCAAATACCTTATTCAGCATCTTTTTGTTTTTCCCTTTCATGACCAAACTGATGGTGTGCTCGTTTTCCTGCTGATGAGACTTCCACATATCAAGAGAAACAATTTCAACTGTGGAAAATACCAACCAAAATTATGTTGAGGATAGTGTTGTAACCGCCGAACTGGGAACACTGATGGAAACTTTAAAAACAGGCCTCTGCGCCACTTTATCCAGATATTGAAGGCAGAAAAAAAAACCTTATGCAAATAAGCAAAACTCTATTTGGATGGCTCACACAGCATTTGGCATTTATTGTACCGATATAAAATATCAATGTAAGCGGTATTTAGCACCACCACTGCACTAGTCAGCAGTTCAGCAACACAAGCTCAAATCCACCAGCTGGCTGGGGCCTTATTGGTGTGGAGTTTGCATGTTGCCTGTGTGTCTCGGTGGGGTTCCTCTGGGTGCTTCAGTTCCCTCAAAGAATCTAAAGACATACAGGTTAGATTAACTGGTGACCCTTAATTGCCTGTAGGTATAACTGTGAATGTAAATGGTGGTCTTGGGTCCACACTGCCCCTTAGCTAACGTGTGCTGGGACAGGCTGTGGCCTCCTATGATCCTGGAAAGTATGAGTGGGTATTGAGAGTACATATTAGAAAAAATACAAAGGGAATTACAGTATTTTCTTGTCAGAACTCGTGTTTTACGTCTGTTTTGAGTGACTGCAGCAGCAGCTTGTGCACTTGTGGTCTCAACATATTTTTTTCCTACTGCTTCTTGAATGCACTTAACACAGCTTGTCACAACATAACAATCACTTATTTTCCATCACTATGCCTCAGTTGTGTCCTTGCCCACAGCTTGTGATGTAAGCAGGTGGTTTCCAAGCTGTCAGTGTGCGTCCGTGCAAAATAAAAGGGCACCTGGCTTTGTTGTTCATCACCTCAGCATCCTGTGTGATGGAGAAAATTTCCATCTTCAGGCCTCATGTTCTCCTGTGACGACAGGCAGGGATCTTATCTCTGCTCGGTCTGGAAGACCTTTCCCTCATAATGTCAGCGGGACAATGCTACGTTGAGAAAGCAATAAACGTGATTGCTTATCAGTGACTTGCTCAAGCGGTTGAATTAGTTATATGCATTATGTGTTTTGACATTTCAAACAAGTATGAAAAGCGGATGCTATTGATATTACCATAAGGACCGAGCGTGTTTGTTGGGTTCAGTTATGCCATGTAAGTAGATACAGGCCTGATCAGTGTGAGGGTCAGCTCTGTCATTTCATGACTAGTAGCTGTTGTAATATTGTGCACCTGCTGTTTCAGACTAAAGACATCTTCAGGCAAAAAAAAAAACATTAACACATTTTATTTGTACAGTTTACAGGGCTGAACAGAATCAACCACCATATGAACAGTGGACCTTTATTTAAAATATAACTGTGTGTACTCTGTATGTGACATTTCAATGCAGCACTGGCAAATTTTGTGTTAGCAAACAGATGTTTACATTCAGTGTCTCTCACCTGTACCCTTAAAGCTGCATTAAACAATTTAGGGCTACAGAAACAAGCAATGAACACAATGCTGACATTTTATTACGTGCTAACATTTTCCTATTTCCACACGCACTGAGACCAACATACATAAGAAAACTTAAAATGAGTTACAGGCTGTATGGATTGGTGCATTTGCCACAGTTAATGAACGTCTGACAAAGTCCTTTTGACATGTATCATATGATCATCATATGTTCTTTAAATAGAAGATTCACTCAGTCATATTGTTGTTTAGTGTGGACTTAAATGTCTAATTAACAGCATTTGTAGAGCATCTTATCTCCATAATTGGATGTATTTCATGTAGAAACAGGATGTTGGGGAAGGGCCCATCAGGCGCTTTGACTATGTAATACGATGGGTTTGGTGTAGGGAGAGAGCACAGATTTATTTTTTTTATTATTTACATTCCTGATGCAGCTTCCTGCTTTTTCAGGAAAGGGAAAAAGAATTGAGATTTCGACACGGAAATACAAAGCTGTGTTTTCGTTTCTCATTTTGGTGCAAACCCAAACTTGTATAATGTGCTTGAAGATGTTTCCTCCGCTCTGTTTTTTATGTTTCCATCATCCCTTTTACATAGTGACAAAAGACTCTGTGCCTTCATGCTTGGTTTTTTCATGTGTCTGCACTGATGATGGTGAACATAATGTGATCTGAGTCAGCAGAGCCTCTTTGTGCTGTTGGCCCCTGTTTGAGCAGTTGGCACTGCTTTCCTCTCTGATACTGTCAGACCAGCTCTGACGCCTGTGTTCACCTCACTTACCTCTGTTGGCTGTTGTGACATTCCTCTGTGTCTCTGTCCAACGTACGTGCTGTTAAGAGTCATACACAACGCATCATGGTGATTATTCCATTGGCCAACTGAAAGAAATAGTTTAGACATTAGACACTTCCTTTATTAGATGATGCCACTGTCATATCTGTATGTTTAAATATGAAGCTAGATCCAGCAGGTGATTATCTTAACTTAGCATGAAGACTGGAAGCAGGGGGAAACAGCTTAGCCTCTAAAGCTTACTGATTAACATGTTGTATCTCGTTTGTTTAATCTGTACACAAACACTGGGAATGTGGTCTCAGCAGTTAAAGGTACAGTATGAGCTGAAAGATTCAGAATTCTTATTGTATTCATAGTTAAATTTAATTACCTAACTGTAGTCTTTATTTTACTATGATCTTTATTTTCTACGCGCTCAGACCTAGCTTGTATGAAAAACCTTAAAGAAGGGCTGAGACAAACTGATGTCAGCAGAGGTGGACAGCAGTGGACAGGCTGCTGTGTCCTGCCTCTGCTGAGTGTTACTCTGAAAACAAAAATACAGTGGGAATGTGACATGGGTGTACTCATGTCTTCACATCTTCAACACAGTGGGACATAGCAGTTCACAGTGCTTCAAAACTATCAAACTGCACCAGAATAATACACAGGGCCTACATTACATCATGTATATTGAAGAACATTAATTGTACTGTATTTTATTTATGCTGCTGTGGTTGTGATGCGGAGGCTACACTGATGCACCTGTTGTGGCACTGTCCACTAGGAAAAAGGTTTTGGGCTGATATATATAAAAAAACACCAGATTATCACATTGGTATAGTGATGGAAACAACTGGAAATAATATAAACTATTTTAACACTCAGAAGTGGCTGATGGACTTCTGTTGCTGTTTTGGTCATACTACTACCACTACTACTACCACTACTACTACTACTACTACTACTACTACTACTACTACTACTACTACTACTACTAATAATAATAATAATAATAATTGTAATAATAATAATTTGTAGCTGTACAAGCAGAAATTTAAAAACAAAACCTTGTGGTTTCATGGGGAGGTAATTAAACTATAACAGTGATATGTAGAGGTACTAATTGACATTTTTAAACCTTGTACAGTGCCAGAGTCGTATCAGTCTTCTCATCTCATGTTATATCCTTATATGTTACTGTATGTGGACTTTGTCATTTTAAGATCCATGTACTTTCAGTTCATCTCCTTTTTTTTAAGCTGCCATTTTTTGTGTGTGTGGAACAAATGAATACAAATGATGTACATTCTCTTTTCCAGGCTGTATGCTGTGTTTTGGCCAGTCAAACTTCTTCCGCTTCAACCACCCTGAAGAAGCCTTCAGGATGAAGAGCATGATGCCCCAGGGAGGAAGTGTTTCCACTGGGGACTACAGAATATGTGCAGGTACTGTATGGCACTCGAGTGCCTTCTCATATTTCACCCATTCATTCGTGTTTTACTGTATTTTCTGCCCGTTTTCACTCAGCAGTCCTACTCTAAACATCATGTCGAGGTTTTCTTCCTCCACAAACACAGGCGCACTGTGAATAAAAACACACTGACCTTTTGTCACATGAATAAGAAATCTTAGAAAGAGCATTTCCCTTGTGAAGTTCCAGTTTTAGCATGGTCTATATGAATGAATGGACCAGATTGTTGGAGAGCACAACAGGCAGGGTCTTTGATTTTACAGGTGGCTGTTTGCACTGCAGTAAACCCCCAGCATTTTTCCATTTTTACAGCCTTGGCAAGGGTGGAGGGAGTGTAGCAGCACAAGACAGTCTGCAGTTATTTTGAATATTTCTTGTTGTTTCATAAAGAAGTTGCTAAAGGCAATGAGTTTACACCACTGTTGCTGTAGGACCTGTAGACTCATTTAAGAATGGACCAGAGTTGATTTTCCTCCTCTCACAAAATAAATATTCTGTGAAAAAATCTCATGATTTTGAGGCCTGAGACGGTCATGTTTGAACACATCTGCATTAAATAAAGCCATAAGTTGCGTGTTATTTCTGTTTGCAGCTCTCTTACAGGACCATTGTTGTCAGTATCAGGCTTTAAAATGCAGTACCCGTTGCACTCTGAAGCCTGAATGGTGCCCAGCTGGGACCTGGTGCCGGAGTTCGCACCATGCATGTTTTATGAGCATCTCATTCCTCTGCGTCTCTAGGCAAAGTTTTTAGCTGCTTGCGTGCGTGTGTGTTTATTCTGAATGTTCCTCCTCACAGGCTCACAACTGTAAGTGGATCTTTTCTTGGCCAGCTCTGCTACCAGGGCTCTGTCATAGCATCTTGTTATTTCCCTCCCTTTACTGTTGACGCTGCCTGCCACCAGGGGATAACTATAGCACACGGGCATGCTGGCTGCTGCGCACTTCCTGATCCAGTAATGAAAGCCTTCCGTTGTTTAGAAACATACCATTTTCCTCAATTATGCATTCCTGAGTTGCATTCAGATGAAGACTGCTTACACCACTCCCACGATAAAGAGGACATATCTGTCATATCTTCTTGGAGAGACTTTAAAATTACACGTGTTATCTGTGCATTTAAGAGCCAGAGCTGTAACGGAGGGCAAGCCCATTAAAACTCTACAGACCTACAGTTTTTATGTAAGAATTATAAGAATTAGAAATTTTCCAGCTTTTCTTTCTGAACACATACATGGTCAGTTTGTGTTATAGGGTCATAAAACTACTCACTGCCCTGTTAAAATACCTTTAAAACACATGGGGCTTCATTTTTTCCAGTGTGCAGCAGTCTGACAAGGATTCTACGTTATTCTGTCCGTCCCTGCCATGTTGTCAGCTCACTAACACTAACAAGCCAGATGTCTGCTGACTGCTGTCTTGTTGGAACACAAACAGCAAGAGTAGATTAATAAGTGTGTGGACTTTTCTGCTGACAGTCCATAGCTGTGGATCACAGTGGAAATAAGCTTTGAGCTTTACTGTGTTTTACTTGTACAGCAGGACAAATAAATCTGACTCTAACTTGTATGGGATAAACTGTATTTTTCTTATCTGTGTAATGATGAGAGATTGGCAGGTGGTGCAAGTCGTTCATTTACAATAGTCATTAAAAAATTATGTTTCATTTTACATGAAAAGAATGAAAATCATGAATTGTCCCCAAGCTTGAAACTAGACTCGATGTGTTTCGGCCTTCGCTCTGCACCACGCTGGAACCTCAGTCAGAAAGCTGCCTTCACTGTGTAACTTTAGTTTTTTATGAAATATAATATTAAGCTTATAAAGCATCCGTTAAAACAAGTACACATCACATAGAAACGACCATATGTCTGATATGGTACAATTGTTCAAAATGTGCTTGTCTGTTCTGAAAACATCCTCCTCCTGTGTTTATGTTCCTCAGCATGTCAAACAGCTCTGTGATGCTTCTGTATTGTTGTGATGTCACATTCACCTGTCTGTTGTGTAGCTCTGGCGAGCTTTGCCAGGTCAGTGATGGTCCACTGACCAGCTGTCTTCAGCCAGCTGTCTTTCAGCTACCACCTCTTCACTGATTGGATGTTTCCTGTGTCTCTCTGCCAGGCCAGCAGGCAGCTTTGTGGTCCAGAGCTGTGCTTACTTAAAGTGGCCGACAGCTGGGGTTACAGTATCTTTTTCAGGAACTATTTATAAACCTCCAGTTTCATTCTACTGTCTGCCATCTCTCCACCATCTCTCCACCCTCCTTCCCTGGGTTTCCCCTTCGATCCCTTCTTGCACCCACCCACCTGCCTTCTATGTGTGAGCCTGGCTTTTCAACAAAAGATCTTTATCTTTCTGTGATTTGGCTGCTGTGTCTGTCACTGTGTCTGTCCGCAAAAAGCAGAGCTAAAGACAGAGCTGAATGTTTGTGATGCAGTTGATGGTTGCGGTATGGCAGCATACTGCAGTTGAATCTCTGATGTTCAAATGTTTTTTTTATTTTATTGTATTAGGCAAGAAAATTGAGTGTCCATCAGTAACATAGGATTGAATTTTGGACATTAATTCAGAATCTTTTTGCCATTTAAGACGTCAGCACCTCGTTTCTTTCACCTTCGTTTCCTTTATTGTTATTTATTTCCAAACCGATTTAATTCCACATTTTCATCCCTGAGGGAAATATTGTTTTCCTTTTAATGTTTCACCATGCTTTCATTGAGATTTTTATTCTATTATTTTATTATTTATTTTGTTTTATTTCATTCAGTATTTTATGTGAAAAAGTTCAGCCATAACACAAACCTATTAAATAATGGTAGTTTTTACTGAACTTCATAGGAGTTCTTTGTTTTGGTTACCTGACTTCATTTTTAGACACCAAGGACTGACACTGTGACAGCTTTAGAAGTTTATGTTTTTTTTACGCTGTATCATATTCTGAATGTATAGAGTCAGGGTTAAGCAGACTTGTGTTTGGAGCAGTGCTAGAATGTACTTAAGTGCATTTACTAAAGTACTGTACATAAGTATACATTTGATATACTTGTACTTTACTTAAGTAGCATGAAATCCATCATACCTAACTGTACATAGAAAAGTTTTTTTTAAAATTGTGCCACCCTGACCTACTACTGCAGCTGAATTTCACTTACATAAACATAATAAGACAGTAATAAAACTAGAATAGTGTAGCAGTCACAGGGCCAGTTTTTCTGCTTTATGAATGATTTTACTTTTGATACTTGAAGTACATTTTTGGTAATAATAAGTTTTACTTAAGTGATTTTCTTGTAATATTTGTACTGCAGTATTGGCACTTGTATACACACCAAGTTTATTTAGAGGAATCAGCTTTGATAAAAACTCTTTTGTTGCAGACAACACTTCCTCTGTGACTCTTAAAACATTTTTCTCTTCTTGGAAGTTGTCCCTTTTTAAGCTAATGTGTTGCCCAGGCTTTATTACAAAAGTCTGTATCCGTTTTAATTAATCATCCCAAATCATTCAGAAACCGTATTTTTAATGCCAGTAAAAGGTCAGCATGGTAAAATTACTAGTAGTTCAGGTGGGTTTGTTGATGCTTTCTCTCCAGCCTCATCTAAAAATGACACAGTTTGCATTCAAATGACAATAGTAGTGATAAGCCATAAAGTCCACTACTGTGACTCTGTGAACAGCACTCTGGATAGGAAGAGCGACGTCAAGTTAGCCATGACACCGGAAGTATGGCGGAGTTGTCTTCAAAATACAATACAACACTTTGAATCGTTTGATGGGATTGTCTCATTTCGGAGAGCTATTCCTCTGAGCTGTGTGGTCTCTGTTTGAATTTATGAGTCCTTTCAATGAAGGATCCACAGTCCAAAAGCCAGTGTATTTTAATCTTTTAGAACATTAGGAATAGGAATATTGTCGGTATACAAGGTACTTAGTCAAAACTGACTGACCGTAGAACTGAGGAGGACATTAAATTATATTTTGAACCATTTGCTCGTTGGTAACGATTATCGCATATTTACAGTGGTATTTTCCACGTGTACTTAAGCTACGTTAGACCTTTATTTCGAAGGTTTAGACCGGAAAGGCACTGTTACGTTTCATGTAACTTGACAGCAGTGGTACCGCAGGCAGCGGCGGTGCTTAGCACCCCAACCCCCGGCTGAAATATCACCTCGGTGGTGAATCTCCAAATCTCCTCGGTGTGTGTGGAGCCAGGCACGGCAGGGCTCCGTCACACCCGGTCTGTTACCGATGTCTGGAGGATGTGGGCCTCAATGTGTGTCATATAGCAAGTGAAGCGCACTGACATTGACCGGGTCGCAGTTTTATTCCTTCATGTGAGTAACCCTACTGCTTAATGCCAGAGCTTTGGGCGAGAGAAGGGATACGAACCGGACACACGCCAAATGCTATTCAGAATCTGTTGGTTTGTTGTTAATTTGTTTATCTCGGAGGCTACACACAGCTTATAGGACATCACACACCTCATGCGATGAGAAATGAACTTCGGTCTTTTATTCAGCGTGCAGGTTTTCAATGAATATGTCCTTAATTTGAAAATATCACAGTGTGTTCTTATGAGGGGGAGATGTAGGGGATGACTGAAGATCCTACCGTATGTTTACCGCTAATAGCGCTTGTTGATAATGACATTGATGCCGAAATGCAGAGGTGGTCGTGTGCAATAAAATCTCACAAGTCACAGTCGTATCAGACTCGCAATTTTACCTTCAGGAAAGCGAGCATTAAATTTCCAGAGTTTTTAAATGAAGTTTGGCATGATGTACTGGAGGCGATAGTGTGTATCCCATGACATCATTGCATGGGCTTTCCGTCAGCAAACGGATGCATTTATTCACCCCACCCCCCTCGTTTTTGACCCCGCACATAACAATCTATCGGGTTTGTCTGACAAGCGATGTGACGTTGACATTCATGCTGTAGCTCATCAGATAAAATGCGTTATTGTGACGGCCTGCAGACCACACTGCTGTGAAAATGTATTCAGATTTAACTGTGGTCAGGCTGTCATGAAGGCAGAGCTTCATTGTATGGCAGAGTCATTATAGGGGAGCAGGCAGGAAGCTGCTCCCATCTCTGCTGAACAAGCACAGCTAATGCATTATTTGCGAAGCTTCTATATTTTAGAGCAGTTTTGCTATTGGGACATCTCCCTCTGACATCATCTTTACGATGAGACCGAATTGACTTTTCCATTAAATGCTGTCCTGTTGTGTGTTGGTGTTATCATTTGCTCCGTTCCACAGTCATTTCTGTGATTTCTAATGTTGTTACAACGCTATTGAACGTGACAGCTCTGTTCTTCTACTGTCTTCTGTTGCCCCCATGTTACCACTGATGACTCCATGCTGCAATTATACTCATGTTTCCACAGAAAGAGACAACAAGTTCATTTGAACAGATTTTATTAGCAGTAATAAAACCTGATCTGTGTTCTGATCCTTGCCTGAAGGCCACTTTTGGTGAATCTCCCACGTGGCTGTGTGTTTCTGTTGTAATAATCTACTATGCAGACATTAAAGAGAGACGGTTAAGATTAGATTACCCGGCCTGTGTCCTATGTTAGTAATTGGGTTATGTAGGCACATTTTCTCCTGATCCCTATCCGATGCACAGGCCTGTCTGTCCGTTCATCTCCTCGCCTGTGTCCTTCCTTCTTTCCTCACCACTAATCCTTTCTGTCCCCTCATACGTGTCCGGCTTCTACACTGAGCCAGGAAACATGGATGTGATTTTGAACAATACCTCAGATAGCAGGGGTTAACGACTGGACATATCAGGAAATTTAAGGAAATTTGATCAGATCTATGGGCAGGTTGGGGACTTTTTCTATGTATTTTCAGAATTGTCTCACAAATGTAAACAATGTTATTGTTCAGTCAAGCTGGAGGTGAACCCAGACTGTTATCCTCTTAAGATGTTTTCTGCACAGAAACACAACCTAACCAGAAAGAAAAACATTTTGCGTTCATAAAAGCACCTCATTTTAAGTATGAAAAGTCATTAAGGCTACAGTGGTCACCCTGTGAGGAAAAATACAGGCAAATATGAAAAAATTCTGACAATGCATTGTGTGTTTTGTCACTCTCTTTTTCTCAGAGAAAGATGAGCAAATTTGCGTTAGACCTTTTCATAGATAATGCAGTGTTACACTCTCACACGAAGAGTCATTGAGGGTACTTGTGTTAACAGCTCAGGCCAGTGGTAAAGAGAACTGTGCACAAGCTTTTTATTCTGGTGAAAGACAGAATGACAGTGCCTGTCTTAGTGTGGGTGCGCTCTCCAGGTGCTGATGAGACAGTGAAATGTGGTTAAGGTTGCCCAGTTTGAGTAATACAGCCGTTAGTTTGAAGTTTTAACAGACCAGATGATTGCACAGTGGGTTATAATTCTATGAGACAGGATTTTACATCTCTGCAAACCTACGAGGAATGTAGGCTTGCACCTATTTTATTGACCACCTCGTCAGACATGTCATTGCCAAGTACAACTTACTTGTTGGAGACACTTGAACTTTTTTTTGGCAGAGCTCTAAACATCAGGATCCCACCGCCAATGGATTGCTCTCTTGAAGGAAGCTGTCTTTTTTGACACACAGTTAATGTCAGTCTGAACATTGCCGGAGGACCTTTGTTGTATTAGGTGCATTTTCTTTTTGTTTTCAAAGCCAAAGCCTGATGTCTGTTTTCTGTCTTCTCCCCATTTAGACACAGAGAGCCTAGTCAATGGGAATCACCAGGCCAGTCCAGCCCAGTCTCCCCCAGCTCCTGGAGAGAAAATCCAGTCTGAGCACAGTGCAATTGTCAGCTCCATTGAGAAAGACCTCCAGGACATCATGGACTCCCTAGTCATGGATGACCCCCAACCTTCTTCTTTGGAGGCCAAAAAGCCTCCTGTAGGCCAACCCATTCCCCACTCCCCGCTTTCTCCCATGGTCAATGGAGGAGGTCGGTATCTGCTGTCCCCTCCCACCAGCCCAGGGGCCATGTCTGTGGGGTCCAGCTATGAGAATACATCCCCTCCCTTTTCCCCTCTTTCCTCACCCTCAGCAGCCAGCAGTGGGAGCTTTACCAGCCCGTCTCCTAGTGGAGGACCCCAGGACCAGAGTTCTTCTCTGCCACCAGTGCCTGTACGCTCCTCTAGCTACAATTTCACCTCCCAGCCTCCGCCTGTACCCCAACCACGGACCATACTGCCTAACTTCAGCAGCGGTGGGGCTAGCCAGAAGGTTCAGGAAAGCCCCAGGCTGCAGAGGAAGGTCTTAACAGAGACTCCTCCGAGCCCCAAGCCAAGCCGCAGAGGGTTAGGCCAGGATGGGTATGAGAGCCCTCGACAGACCCCCCTTCTGTCCTCTAATGAATCTCTCAGTAGTAGAAACATTGTGCCAAGTAGCCCCAGACTCACCCCCAAATTCCCTACCTGTTCATCCCCGTCTCCCTCCAGTCCCAGGACCAAGACAACAACGGTGCTCCAGGAAAGGCCTGCCAGCCCCTTCAGAGAGCAGACCACCTTAGCTGATCGCTCCCTCACCTCTAGCCCCTCCAGGCAGCTTTCCCAACCTACCAGGGCCTTCCAGCCCCCCTTGGATCCCATTGTCCATGTCATCCAAGGATCGCCGCTTCAACAGCATCCACGTTCACTGCAGCCCCCCGAAAGCCCTCGCATGGCCAGGAGGAACCTGGAGCTGAACGGAGGCAGTGGACCAAGCAGCACTATGAGAGAGCTGCCCCCTCTTAGCCCCTCCATGGCTCGGAGAGGGGTCCCAGTACTCCCAGGAGCGCTACCAGGGACAGTCCCCATCTTGAGGACTCCAGATAGTCCCTCAAGTCTTGGTAAGCTTGTTCCAGAGAGTCCCAGACTCAGACGAAAGACTGGATCCACATCTGAGGACCCAGTGTGCAGCAGGGGGATCAGAGCCCGCAGTCCGTCACCTACCTCTGCGATGATAGAGGGTGGTGGTGCGGGGGTACGGAAAGCAAGCTTTGGGAATTCTCTGTCTCCTGCTTACAGTCTGGGCTCCCTACCTGGCTCGTCCCCTGTAGCCAGCCCCAGGACCCATAGGAAGATGTCTGCAGGAAGACCCCACCCTGGGATGAGGGAGAGGAAGAACAGCATCACAGAAATCAGCGACAATGAGGATGAGCTGTTGGAGTACCACCGACGACAGAGGGAGGAGAGGCTTCGAGAGCAGGAAATGGAGAGACTGGTGAGTCAGGAACACACGTTACCAGGAAACTGCTGCAATTCAGTTTACATGTAAAACAAACTCGTTTCATTCATGTGCTCAAAACGCCATACTCAATACTCAAAGGTTACAGCAATTTAGCTGAAGACGTCACAGGGTTTGTACTCATTTCTTAGACTTGATTTGGAAGAAGTTTTTCACTCATGATTTTCCTGGCTCTCACCTACTTACTAGCTAGCCTTAATGCACGGTAACAAGGTTATTCATGGTTTCTACCTGACCACAGTTTCTAAATCAGTCTTGCGAATGCTCTCAAGCAACTGAACCTCCAAACTGTTCCACAGTTACTGTGCCAGTCCATTTGAAATGTATGGACTATGCTTACTTAGAGCTAGGATTATGAGGATTATGTAAATGGAATGCTTCCACTAAGTTCTAACCCATCTAAGTTCTCTTTTTTCCTTCATGACGGACAAAGCTTCCAGTAGTGGCGGCCATTTCTGTTGCAATTAAATTCATTAGTGAAAACACTCGTGCCAACTTCAGCACAACACATTTCAGCTCTTTCACTGACAAAGAGTGCTGCTCACAACTCCCAGGATTTTGATGAACTGATCTACTTAACAATATCCCGGTCATAGTACGTGTGTTTTTGAGGAGTTTGTATGCACTCTTCTTGATCTTTTTAAAATGAGTCTGCTGAAATGATTGTATTGTAGAATTTTTGATCAGTTGCAAAAGTAAGCATAGATATGATTTGATATTTAGTTTGACAAAGAAAATCTCTTCAGTGTGACGTGGGAGGGTTTTACTGAGGATCTGAGGTCAGAAAACTGCCTCAAGCAAGCCTGAGGCACGCTTCTCACTCATCTGAAGGAATTTCATTAGTAGAATTATCACTGGAACAGTTTGAGTTTGTGATGAAATGTTGCAAATATTCTTGCAGAGACTTGATCTGACTCTAATCTGCTTGACCTCCTGGAGGAAGGGAGTGTAATGCTTGCAGTATCTCCATTGAGATCATTTATGGGCCTGGTTACTACTCCTTTAACAAACAAACATGAACTGTCTGTAACTTGGCTGTTGGCTGTCAAAACTGCTGCTGACATGCGGTCCCAGAGCACCCAGATGAGCCCATAGCAACCGCATTGTTTGTTGTTTCCTAAACTGCACAGAGGGGGTAGGGAGCGGCGGCAGACATCTTGAACTTGTCTGCCAGTCTGAATGAAACTGCAGAGACAAAGTCTTTTAAAAAGTCTTCATATGTGTTTGTGCTTGTGTGAGAAGGCGTCTGTCCGCCCTGCGTGTAATTACAAAGTGCATGTTTTTTAAAGTGTGCGACTGAGTGAAGCCAGCTCAGTTGGACAGACTGGATGATACCAGGTCATGTTCTGGTACCTCCCATAGAGGCATGGCAGTAAACAGTGAATCGGCAGCACTGCATGCACACACTGTTTAACTCTTGATAGTGAAGTGGGCTGAGCTAATTGCTACAAGTCCAGTGAGAGAGAGAGATCCACTCAAGTCAGTTTTATCATCAAGACAGGCTGTGAACGTCTGTTGATGTTTTCTCATTTGATAGCAGCAGTTGGCATATTGACATTTTGTTAATTATCAGACACTAGTCAGTATGTGTTAGATTTGGCCTTCACCTCAGGTATGGAGTCTTTTTCCCCTCTGAGCAGCATTTCCTTGCTCTTTGAATGCCGTTTCTCTTTTTTTCTCCATTCTGATGTTTGATGTGAACATTAACTGAAGCTCCTGACCTGTATCTGAAGGGTTTTATGGATTGCACTGCTGACACATGATTGGTAGTTTGCATAACTGCATGAATAAGCAGGCATACAGGTGTTTCTAAAAAAGTGCTTGGTGAGTGTAAATGTAACATCTAAGCTTCAGGTGCAAATCAGGCTTGAAAATCATCATTTCCCACAAGCCCAAGACCATCATTAGATAAACGACACCAGGTTGACAGACTAAGACCAGCTGAGAGACGACCTATGAGAATGAAGAGGGAGGATGCATAGACTCCCTCCCTCTCTTAGGCAGCAGAGACGCAAGTGTTGAGAAACTGTTAGGATGACGTGTAATATGCACACAGCTGTGGTTTTTTACTTGTTGTAATGCATAATTAAAATCATGAAAGCTTCGAACAGTTCTGACAACAAGCACTGTAGCAGATACTCACTCATCTTAGAATATCGACACACAAAACACGTTTCACTTTTTCCAAAATATAATATATGACAGACTGCACTGAGCTTCAGGAGCTAGAAGAACAGCAGCTAGCTCGTGACATCAGGTCTTCAGCTCTCTACAATCTAAAAGCAGCCTGGACAAACCTGCTTTTACTTATTTTTTTTACTTATGTTTTCTTTGCATGTGTAATGAATTCAGTTGTTCAGTGTTATTCTTTTGATAATTAACTTTTCAAACCTGTAACTTTTTCCGTAGGACCAGCTGCTGAATGGGTGCGGTGGGTTACAGTGCCAACTAACACTGAAGTCATAATTTCTTTGGAGAATATACTTTATAACACAGACCATTAGCATCTTTCCTGCCCATATTAGCCTTCACTTAGCCCAGTCTGTCAAACCTAAATCCTTTGTTCTCATTGCATGGTCAGTAGCCACAACAGACTTTGGACTACTACAACAACAAGCACACAAAGAATAATATTTACATTAAATTTGTGCAAACAGATCATTGCATACAAGGTCAGAAAGAAATTTATATCAAGAAAATAAGGCATACAGGGACAAGCAGAGGCTGCCTGAGCTGCAGAGGAAAGATTCCTCAGCAGCCTGTTATGTTATTGTATTTTTCGAGCGCAGAAACTCACAGCTCTTTGAGGAGGCAGGGCGTGGAGCTGCAGGGCCTGTAATTAGTCACAGTTGACTCACTGTCATGACAGATTTTTTTCTTGCCCCAGAGCGTCTGCATTTAAAGCATTTCACACACAGCCTGCTACTCATTCACACAACTGATTACCAAAAAGCAAAGTTATATGAACAGGGAATCCTCAGAGAAGTTGATTCAGGAAAATGAGTCTTATTGTGAAATCAACAGGAGTACACAGCTCAGAGGCAGCAGGAGGCTGCAGGGAGATACAGCTACAGTCTTACACTGATGCACTGATTCATCAGCCTGATACTGGACTTGAACAGGTTTTGAGTAATACCAGGTATTATACTGATATGCATTTTGGAGCAGAACCTGGACTTCTGCTGACTCAGTTCTTAATCCACCTCCTCTGGATTGGACACAGGTATACACAATATAATATTATCCTGTGTATCCTGAGTGCCTTAGTTTCCCATGGTGTTTTAAAGGAGACTTTACCACTCAGACACAAAATAAACAGGCAAAGGACAACAGCAGTTTGAAATATGTGCACATGGGAAATGCAGGCAGTATCATTTAAAAAGATCACAACCCACCCATATCCGTTAAATGATGCCTGTGTCTAACGGCAGGGAAAAGTCCTTAAACAGCATTTAATTCAGCTAAATTAGGTTTTCCGTTAGAGGCCGGAGGTAAACCCTGTCTAATGGCCAGTCAGCAGGGAAGACTTCTTTCCTGTGTCCATCTGATCCAAGCTGTCTAGCCTGGCTCCTCTCTCTCTATCTCTACGTTTCCATCTGACTGACACACTGTCTTGGCAAACACACTTGGCATATGAAGCTAGCCGCAGCGTGCTTCATCTGTGTCAGACACACACAGACACAAAGACACACACACACTCACACACTGTTCTCGTCTCTGTGAAAGATGACCTCATCTTTCCTATGACGTTTGCCCAGGATTACACCGTTGTTTTTAATGAGCAGTCATGTTTTGTAACACACTGGATCAGACATGTATGTGTCTGCTGTTACTCTGAGTTTCTCTCTGTCCTGTAGCATAAATTGACCAGGACAGTACTGCATGCAAAAGCCAAAATATCAGGTGGTCATTTGCTGTTTTTGAGGACCAAGAGGTCCTGATTGATTTCCACTCAAATTAGCCAACTTGACTTGATAGTGTGGTGGCTGGGGGGGGGCTGCCTCAGTCAGAGTCCTGTGGAAAAGGAGATCTATTGTTGCAATCCCCGCTACAGTCAAGGTCACAGATTGCTTAATGCATCTTTTATCAAGGCCTACTGAAGCCCTTTTCTCAGAAGCACATTGCTCTCTGGAGTCAAGTGATTTTTTTTTGGAACTGTCCTTGAAATATCAAGGGTTGGACTACAGTTCTGAGTATTTTTCCTCAGGCAGAGATTTAATTTAATGGAAATTCAAAAGGAAGTTCAACTCTGGCCTTTATCATCATTATATGGCCACCAACCCACCTGATCCAATCTGCCCTGCTCCCTCTTCCCTTCTCTCCTCTCCTCCCTCCCTCTGCTCTGCTCTGTCAGTTTCTAGCCCTACAGGATGTCACAAATGTTATCTGTGTGTGACACGCAGAAAAGTCTTCCCTGCATGGTTGGCGTCTTTGCTACTGTCCATGAGGATTAGCAGACCAAATATACCCTCGCACTTGTCGAACAGAACACCGCACATGTATATACCATCATCCTGTAGAACAGGACCAAATATATCCAGCTACTGTGGGACACCAAACCTGCCCACCTAGGCAGCCAAATATATCCTGCACTACACTGATACATAGAGCTGCACACACCCACTGACCAGCGGGTGCAACTTTATTCATGCTGAAGTGGTGTTTTTGCAGAATTGCACACAGACTTCTGTAATTTAAGGTAGAGGATTAAGAGGAAGCAGTAAATATTTAGACTACTGGATCGTCCCGCCCATCTGTGTGTTTGTATTTAAATCATCAGTTTAGTGTCAGGAGGGCAGATTACTATGATTTTGAATGTTTTGGTTGAAAGCTAAACAGGACCGGGAAACAGCATGGCGGACACAGGCTCGGACAGATAAGACAGCTGAGTCGACTCTGTGGCTCTTTATCTGGGACAGCAATAAATCTGTTTCTCTGCCCATCCAAAGGAAAGCTGCAGTAATCCAGTCTTGAGACAGCACCAACAAATATGCCACGTGTGGATTTTCTCTACTGAAAACAAGTGCCAGATCAGGACTCATGACGTCACACGATGTAGTGCTCCTCTTATTCTTTCTTTCCTGTGTGTTCTTAATTAATCATCACTCTTTAGATGAAGCTGCATCCATCTTCTCTTTGTCTTGACATTTTTTTGCTAATGTGTCATATTTTTTAACACCATAAACTTTGTCATAACTGCAGCAGTGCGTCCTGCTGTTTTATGTCCTGTCCACTAGAGGGGGTCATGTAAGTGCTCAGTACCACAGTGCAGTCCACGCAGTCACAGGTCACACATGTAATTCCTCACAGTCCAGCTTTCACTTCCTTTCAGATGATTATGAATAAACATGTGTTAGATATTGTTCAGAAATTATAAAGACCCCAAATGTTCACTACTAAATAAATGAATTAATAATTAAGATAATATGAAATGGAAATCTTAAAAAAAAGGACGTGTTTGTTATTGTGAAAAGACGTGGGATTAAAAAACATTTCATCATAATAATGAGCTGAGCTCCACACATTTATTGGATTATTTCACAATTTCAGGTTTAAACAATGTGTTCTGTCTGAAGTTATTATGATGCCAGTTTATTTATTTAATTAATTAATTAATTTAATTTATGGCTTCACTGGAAAATGAGTTCACAGGGCACTGCAAAACTCAATGAACATACTAAGACTTCAGAGTTGTGATTATAATCAGAGTATCAACTGCAAAAACAGCAGTTCTTATTACTGCTGTTCTCAAATATCTATTGTAATGCCAAAACCTCATTAATATACTGTATAAGTACATCCATATTTTGAGATATATATATATATTTAAAGCTCCTAACTGAAATGTTATCAGGGAAGGCAACATGTTTTTCTGTGGCCTCCTCCTGTTGTGTAACGCCGTAGTTGGAAGGAGGCGGGGAGATCATAATCACCATGGTTATGCCTGAGGGTCAAAGACTTCGGTCACTGACAGCAAAGCATTTTCCACGTAATATTAAATGTGCTGATTTTGTTTGACTTCATGTGCATCTGTTCAGTTACTTTTGAACTTTGACACTTTGGGCACCATGTTTTTAAAGGGCTGTATCTCCCTGACAGGTCTTCCTATATTGATGTAGACCTGCTCAAATTACAGCTGAGACTTGGCTCTTTAATGTAGTATCTAATATTTCATTTCAAACTGAATGTGCTGAAGAACAAAAAAAGAAATGTGTAACTTTTCAAATGCTTACAGTTTGGATTGCATTTGCTGCATTATTAAAGAGCCAAGAGAGAAATAATTACAAGAACTTAGAGTGTAAGCACATATGCTTCAAACATCTTTAAGTTTAGCTGTGCTTCATCCCTGGTATCTATACTTAGAAGGTTTTCTATGTAGCATCTGAAACTGAAGTCATTTCACTTTTTGCCTGGATTAAATTTATCAGCCTATTTCAAGTAAAGAGCAGACAGTGCATACAGTATAAAGTTCTACATGCTGTATTAAGTTAGCCCCTTTGCTTTTCCTAGAACCAGCCAGCAAAACCACCTCCCACTTGAGGAAGTCCCCACACATGTTGGTCTTTAACTCCGCCCCTGTTCACACAGATTCCTCACCACCTCTCACAAGACTTGGGTAGGATGGGGGGGCTGAGGTGGCGGGGGTAGGCTGCACTCCATCCGTCCCAAAGTAGCACAGTTGTGAAATCACTTTACAGTACAGCAGGAGCTGTATGGAAGCACAGCTCTGAGGACTGAGACTCAAGAGAGCAGCAACATCTTCCGGTCCAGTTACAGAGTGTGTGTGTGTGTGTCATGGACCGGTATCATCTGCTGGGTGGCAGCAGGACTGTACCGGCGCTGAGACGAGGTCAGAGCAGGGAGCAGGCCGTGGTGTATATGCTCGCTCTGGCTAGAGAGAAGCCTGTCTTTCTCAACAGTGTGGCAGCATTCATGAAGGTAACTGATGCCACTGCTAATATTAACGAAGCTCTGCCAGTTGTTGATCTGTGACTGGATTTTAAATAGACGAGTGATGTTCCTGTGATGGGGTCTTTGTTTTTTTGTGGTTTTGTTTTTGATGTGGATAATATGTGTACTGTTCTGGGGCCTGTTGACTACACGTGATGCTGTGTGGTTGCAAGTTTTCAGCTGGTTCAGTCGTTAAGCTGAAGCTCAAGGGTAGCATTCAGGCCCTCAGACTGCTTTGGTGGAGTTTTATGAGCTGAGCTTGAGAAATGTGTTGCATATATCCATATTATGGCAGGTGAAATGACATAACCTGCACAGTGTGGGAGTTACAGTCCTGTAGTAAACCTGAGAGGCAGGGACAAACTGGCTGTGTTCAGCAGGTGCTTTCAAAAGTGGCATAACTAAGAGTCTGTCAGTAAATAAATAGCACAATACTCGAACACATAAACCTTAAGAGCCACCTTTTCAAGTACTGTTAGATGTTAAGGACATAAGGACTCTTTTTTCTGGAATAGAAGGACCTGGTTTTACTGTTGAAGTACGAAGGAAATATCCAGCTGCTGTTATTGAATTGAAGCTGTTGAAATATTTTTTTGCACAAAAAACATTTCAACAGCTTTTTTTTCAGAATTTGTTTGGTCTGTAATTTCAGAAAAGTGGTAAAACAGTTACGTCTTCTTACGTCCTGGAATTGTTTATTTTTGCCAACCAACACTCTAAAACTCAAACACTTTTAATTGACACGTGCGTCCTCCAGTTTGGCAGCTTGGCAACTGTTTGCGTGGTATTTCTGTTTACTTTGGTGGGGAGGCTCACTATAAATCTCCTCTGGCTAATACAGTGTCACATGGATATTCAGTATAGTGGTTCACTACTGAACCGACCACATGCTATTGACTCATAGTTTTTGAATGATATTGATATTTAATCTCACAATTTCTTCTGCACAGCAAATGATTTGACTTAAAGCTGATTCAACTGGCTGCACATCTCGCAGACTTGATCTTATCTCTATCTCATAACAATAATCAAACCATAATCCTGTTTATTATCCCCAGCAATGTTTACAGAATGTGAAAATAAGACTCCCATCTAGCCTATAATCACTGTATCTAGTCTTTGATGTTCTCATCTCTGTGCTGAAAGTGTTTGACAAGATAACTGGAGCCCGGTCTTCACTTTGAGAGATGCCTCCAGGGCTTGGATCCCAGTTGAAGAGGAGGCTTCAGCAGTTTAAATGCCAGCCACCCCCACCAGGAGCAGCAACTCCATAATTTAATTTTTAGATCAGTGCCAGCCATGGCAACATGGAAGACCACCAGCCTGTTATCCAGACGGGGCCGCCGCTGGAGAGTCTGATTGTCCTATTCCCCCCTGCCTGGCTTTGATGCTTGTGTGTTCAACAGGGGAGAAAAAACCAGAGGCAGAAAATAAAATAGAAATATTATATTATGTCTTGTTTGTTCCTCCCCTGGGACCTGAGCATGATGAACCCTCTGAGCATCGGAGTCTGATCCTGAATGGGGTTTGTTACAGACGCTGAGTGTGAATCCTCCCCTTCGCCTGCAGTTGTGTGTAGAGAGTACAGCTTTGTTGAATTTTCACGGTTCACTCTTGAAATGCTAAAATACTATGTGCGTGAGATTTGTGATTTACACCTATGACATAGGTGAACAAAGAACAAAGAAAAATACAGGTATACACTTAAAAAGTAACTGCTCTGATCAAAGGTGCAGAGACGGGGAACGGCCCCGGGGTACTGGGGGAGGAGGAGGGGAAGAGGAGGGAGAAACATTAAAGGGCTCTCTGGGGAGAGAGGGAGACATGAGGAAGAGATGGCGACTGCTGGGAGCATGAAAATAAGCAAAGAGTAAAGAGCATAGTGACTAAATGAGAGAAAAGTGACAGAGAGATGCAGGATGTCACATTTTGGGATTATTCTTAATTGCTGCGCATTTAATGGAAATGTTTTACTGTGGTTAACACAACAACGTTGTTGCATCCATTGAAAGTATGTTGTAAGAAGAGACTTAAAGAAATTAGTCAGCTGACCTGGTTTTTCATAGATTGCTCTTGATGGCTTTAACTGGGACCTGAGTACTGATTTCGTATGTAAATGTACTGGTATGACAATAAAAGTTCCTTGATCCTTGATGAAATGTTGAATTCACAAGCAATTTTCTATCTTTTTCTATCAGGGTTTTTGTACTGCAGCCTGCTTGGCCTGGTCTGACCACATGGTGTCTTACATAGCAAGGATTGACATTGTTGTGTTGGTGACATTAGAAAATCAGGGCTCTTCTCTTCTTGTTTCAGTATGTTCCAGATTAAAATTTCAGTGGTTTTATTACAACAATAAAACCAGAAGTAAACACATGGTCCCCCACAGGGAGACATGTTTGGTTTATTGTTTTCTGTTTTTGGTCCAATTGCAGGCTGTCAGTTAGGTTAAAAGAGGGCTCTGAGACTACAGGCACAGGGGCCCCCGACACGTGTAGAATTCAGTTACACTTAAACCTAGCTCAAAAAGCTTTTTATATTTTTTCCAATTTAGTTTAAAGCAGCTCTTTAAAGCAAATGAAGGGAAATTCAGTTTGCAGTTATCCTGTAATGTAACTTTGACAAGTCATTTTTTAAATTATTTCACTAATTTTCAAAGGATAGATAGAGAATATTGAATCATTACACACTTTATTATTTTTTTTAAATGTAAAATAACCATATTTCAAAGATATATCAGCAACAGCTTCAAACTCAAAATCTCCTCATCAAACCCAGTTGTCATGAGAACCACCCACTAGCTGAGACGTGGAGGGCTGTGGAATGTGCAAACGTGGAGAACTCTGGGAAAGAGGCATTCCTTCACAACCCCATGGTTGTTTGGTTCATAAAAACTTGTGTGTGTGGGGTTTACACTAGCTGTACACCAACCTAACTGTTCACCTCTAACAATCTAAGGTTTAATTGCTTTGCCTTTTTAAGGATGTCTGTGTCTTAATGTGAACTTTAGGAATTAAGGAATCTTAGAGCAAAATTCTAGGTTGTAATTTTATAGCATTAATTAATTGTTAACTTGTTTTGTATGTAGGAAAGCACTGAGTCTGATGGCACTGACATTAGTGATAAATCAATAAAGGAAAGTGTGCATTCATAGATGGATTTTAATTTGAATTCAGTGTATGACCACTGCTTTTTCAGGGGGTGTTTAGAAAACATGGCTGAGCTCAGCTGTGTGTTTGTGTGCATCAAATTGTTGGTGGTGTCAGACTTGTGACTTGACTTTTTTTTCTCTATGGCCTGATGACACAGCAGGGCTTACAGAGGCAGTCTGAGTTTACAGATATAGATCAGCTCAGACAAAAACAACATATTTGATAATAAGGTGTAATATGGCGATCTTATCATACATGGAAACCCAATTCCACATAATTCCAAAAAGGAGTTAGTGTGCCTACATGCATCTGGGCTTAAACACAGTAAAGAGTGCAACAATTACAGAAACTGTAGGTTTTTATTCTGGCCCTCCTTGTGTGCACCTGATCTATTTCAGATGTAATATAAGGTGTAACGTGGGTTTAGTTGGGTCAGGTGTGCAAGAGGAGAGCTGGAGCTTAGCTGTGCAGGGATCTGCATGACAAGACGCTCTATGGTAAATACAAACAAAAATGTAGCTAGCTACAGCACAGTATACACTATTGTACTTAATATTGCTAAATCGATTTACAACCGTGTGTTTCTTCATGTGTTTAGCTTCCAGGCTAACTCTTTTTCCTTCATCCTTCGCTCGTCCGAGCATTATTTTTTATTGATTTAAATTTTGCCTTTTTGTTTTGTTATTTTTGAATACCTTTACGAAATAGTGGAACTTTGTGTCTCCTAACAGCTAGCTTACTGGTGTGAATGAGCTGCGTTTGTTATTTCAAAAACTTTTTCCAGCATTGTTTGTTTTTTGTCTTCAGGCACACACAGATACCTCAGCAAAGGCTTAGAATAATTTGAACAAATAATTTGAACAAATAATTATGCATCAGTTGGTTCAGCAGAAATGTAGATAGCGTTTTCTCCTTTCTCACACCTGTCACATGCTGACCTTGAAAACGGTTATAAACAATAGAAATCAAGCTTAAGTCTTTGGCTTGGATTTGAAAAGCTTCTCTAAACAGCAGATGATTGAATGTTGCCTTGGAGTTCTGTCACTGTTACCTCCAAACCTCCCAGCAGAGGGGTGGGGATGGGGATTTGTTGTTACGGTGGTGTCAGGGATTGTGGGTGTTACTAGCTTCTAAAGGCCAGTATTTGTTCATCTGTCTTTTGACCGTGCTGGCTCGGTTTGAATGTGAGCTTCATCACAAGGTTTCAGCCATTACTTGTCGCGGTGTCCATCATGAGAGTGAGTAAACCCAGATTTTCATTCTTTCACACTGAATTTTCTGTTAGGTTAATGGTTGGGAAACACCTTTTTATAGGCTTGTTAATTTAAAAAATAAAAAAGAAGAAGCTATTTGCTTTATCTTGGGACATATTTCTCAGTAATTCACCACTGGAAAATGTAAAAGGCCTAACACTGCAAGGGCTCATTGAACAAATGTGGAAATATCTGTTGTTCAGGCCAAAACCTCATTGTTTCCAACTGGGACATGGGAACTTGCCATGTGGTTAAAAGGTTTGGATTAACACACTGACCTGTTGTGGGACTGATAACTACAGGGAGACCTAGAGACTTGTAAAGTATTTTCTTTAGAACCTGAGGTATCAACAGCCTCTGAACATAAAAATCCTCAGTTAAAAGACCCACATGAGAAAACACAGAAAATATGGGATTCACGCAGATCTGTCAGCATGCAGTCAGTTAGGAGCATAATTTGAGCACAAACGTCGGGCATCAAATTTGATGCTGCATCAAGTTGATTTATGTCAAGACCAAACTCATTAAAGGGTTTAAAATCTGTCTGTGATCCTGCTACTCAGCCTCCATACAGGTTTGGTACCCTGAAGGCTGTCTGGCAAACACAATGATAGCGCAGGCTTTCAGTCAACTTTCCTGACAAAAAGCGCGACGGGCATCAGAATGCTGAGTGGTCTAATCTGTGTGCGAGTTCGAGCAGATGTTGAGTGGGAGGACTCATGAGTAGTTGTAGACTTGCCAGGGAATGTTTGAAGTTTGACTCTGTTGTAGTGAATACACAGCACTGTTCCACAGCCTAAAGGGGTCTTTTACTCCCACCCACTCAGTTAAAAGCTAGCTGGTCCCAAATTACAGGTTAAACCTGGCTCCTGATAATCATGTAGATGTTCCCTCGGTCGGGAGAGCTTTGCTCACTTGCAGTCTGAGGGAGCAGTCACACCAGGGAGTTTATTTGTGGGTGAGAACAATTTGGCTTGCCAAGTGTTCCTACACAACAAGAAGCAGACGGGGGCCTGGACTAAATCACAAGAGCACAGAGTAACAAAGTGTTTCTTTGGCACCAGCTGTTTGTTAACAACTGTTAAAAAAACTGTGGAGGTGTGTTTCTGTTGAGTTAAGGTTTGACTGATACGAGTTTTTTTTTTTTTGTTTTTTTTTTTTGCAGTAGATGTGAAAAGAAACTGCTGAGGAAGACCTTAGCTGAAATCTGCCAAAAAGCTAGCAAGTGTACCTTGAGTCAAGATCTTTGGAATGTGAAGACACTTTATTACTCGCTATTAAACTTTAACATTGATACACCTGCTAATTTTAATTAGCATTGGGCCGATGAAATGAACGTGTAGTCTGAACATGGAGCACAGGGTTGGATGTCTGATGTGCTCTGTGTGGCTCTGGAGACCTCTGAGACGCTGTGTCTGCATCTGAACGGTTCAGCTGCAGACGGCAGCTGACATTTAGAGTTCAGAGGTTACTCGGTTGGCCCGGTCTATGGATCCCCCATAGGTGGGCTGACCCCTCATAGTGACAGCTGGACAACCAGTCACAGAGTCTGACTCCCGGGCAGCACTCAGGAGAGAACACTGTGCAAACTGCTGTGTCGTTTCAGGCGTGAGAGGAGTCTCAACAGACTTCACGTCTGCTCTAACTGGAACTGAGGCTGGGTGGCTAATCACCAGTTTGGGTTTCATATTAGTATTAATGTCACTGTAGTTTAATAGTAGTTAACCAGTCAGTGGTTGTGTAGAGAGCTTGTTGCACCTACAGTTCAGTGAAATGTTTATTCTGTTTTACTGTAATTTTCCTATAATTATGAATGAATCCGTGTCACGTGAGCAATACTACACAGTATATCAGTGTCTGCCTCTGCATGGGTCGTCTATAGTTAGAATTTTATTATAAAATTGAAGTATATTTATATTATTATCTATCAGTAGCTGCAGTGCAAAAAATATCAGGATTCGTGTTTACACTTGGCCACAGGAAGTGAGATTACCACAGCTGGGTCTGGTGTAGGTTTGGACAGATTAATCAGTGTGATGAAAGATGAAGCTAATATTAGCCCTTTATTAAAATTTTAATTAATTTTTACTGTTTTAGTTTGGGTAGTTTAGAGGCTTTCTCCTCACAAACATGTTATGTTCAAACTTTAATCCATTATCATTAAAGAATGTGTGAGAGTCTGTAGTTTAAATTAGACAAATTAAAGAGGTAAGAAAAAGAGAGAGCAGCACTTCTCCTTGTTTTCATTCTCTCACTTATCCAACCGTGACCTGATGTTGTGGTTGTGTTTGTATTTTTCCACAGGAGAGACAGCGACTAGAGACCATCCTAAACCTCTGTGCTGAATACAACAAAGGAGAGAGCGCCAGTCTGGACCCTCTGGGCTCAGGGAAGACAGGTTTTCCGGGGGCACTGGCAGATGGCTCTGGGCGGAGACCGTCTGTAGAGAATGTCATAGGAGGGGCACCATCTTCAGCTACGCTACGCCTGGCGCAGAGACTGAGGGAGAGCGAAGACGAAAATCTGAAGGAGGAGTGTAGTAGTACAGAGAGCACTCATCAGGAGGTGAGGACATCTCCTGCTCCCAGCACAGCACCAGCACTGCACAATGGAGAGAGACAGGTCAGAGGGAATGCATAGTTCCCTATCAAAGACGCTCTCTGCATGCTGCTGTGGAATCAGCATGTGCAAGTAAAGTGCTTGGCTTTGTCTAATGTAGTGGCTCTTAAAGTGAGGTTGAGGGACCACAGGGGATTCATGAGAGTCTTCAGTGGGATCCACTGAGGAAAGGAAAAGCTTGAAATTAGAACACAAGAGAACGGATGAGAACATCCACTCATATCACACTGCACCATATTTTGCTCTGAGCGTCATGCATGTTAAGTAAAGTTGAACCGGTTTGTCCTATACATCAGTGATTCTGCATGACCAGAAAAAAAGCAAGCATTGCAGTGAATGTTTTGCACCGTGTGTTTGACAGTACAATAATGCCTGTACAAAGATCAGTCTGCAAACATTAGCTTGCATGAAGCATGAAGATGCACGGCTGAACAAATGTAAATATTGCTGTAAATAATTCTTGTATTTGTGAGGGAAAAATCCGCAAAAGGAAACATGAGCTTCACAATCTCACCGTCAGCTACTTCCTGCACCTCCCTCTCTTTTTTTATTTCCAATTACTAGTTATCTTTAAACAGCGGCTCCTGCATGAACCTCATTTACCAGTGACCTCCTTTCTGTTTGCTCCTTCTCCTCTGTTTCCTCTCTCTCTCTCTGTTTGCTGTGACAAACAAGGGCTTCTTAATGCCAGTATTATTACATTTAAGCTGCCAGTAGAACATATCTTGTGTCATTACCCAACAATTGTGAATTGATTTGAATGAGTAAGTTTTGTAATACAGGTTTTGTAAACATGTAATAAATAGGTGTGTACCTCTGCATTTCAAAGCCTGACCTCCTCTGTTCTCCCTCCCCGCAGCATGAGGACTCGTCCAGTTCAGGCGGCGCAGGTCGTCTGGAGCTGGGTTACCTGGTGGACGAGAGGGTTCGTGTTCTTGCTCGAATCGATGAGCTCAAAACCCGACTGACTGAACTAGAGCAACAACTCCAGGAGTCCAAACAAGAGGTAGCGTACCCAGAGTGGGTGTTGATGGAATATTAAGTGTTTTCAGTCCAAACCCAGTCTAGATTCAGGTTAAACACCCGCTAAAGCTACTTTTTACTGAACTAAATCACCAGAGTAAAGGGCTAAATTTTCCACAGTGTCAAACAGTATAAACTGTGATCAGTTCATGATCACAGCGCTGTAACTGTGTGGTTGTGTTAGTCTGTGGAGGGCTGAAGCTCAGACTGGCTAGTGTGACTTTGTTTGGTGTCCTCTTCCAGGCAGAGATGGAGCGTGCTTTGCTGCAGGGCGAGAGGCAGGCAGAGCTCGACCAGATAGAGGCTGAAACGGACATCATCACTCAGCTGCAGCACAAGCTGGATGAACTGGAGAGCGCCATCCAGAGGGAAAAAGACAAGGTAGAGGGAGCAGCGGATAAAGACTGTGGGCTGGATACACCTCACATTTGAATCCAGTGATTACATTACGTCCAGAGGATACAGGATTCACGTTATTTGACACTTAGAAAAGAGAGAAAACACACACACACATACACACACACACACACACACACACACACTCACTGCCTGTGTTTTTACAGTCCTCTAAACAGTCTTCTTTGGTCTCTTACCTTTTCTACTGGTCCGTCACTGTTGGAGTCCCTGCATAAGTCAGCTTTCCTGTCTGTTCCTGGACTTGGAGAAGTGAATGTACTGCACATGATGATTAGAGAATTTGAAGCCATGTAAAGGGCTCAGTAAAGGACTGGATTCACCTCCTTGGGTGTTCTCCCTTGCATGTTTTCAACATAGTGGTTTGTTTTCTCCTCTAACTAACTGACATCCATTAACCTCTAATCCTCTCTCTGCCTCTTCAGCCCTCAAGTTACTGGATCTCTGATCCACTTTGCTCTTTGGTTCTGTAGTGCATGGGTCCTACAAGAGACTTTATTGTGTTCCAGTAGCTGATAGGTGAAACTACTAGCATGTCCTCTATAGTGGATTTAGGGGGGTCCTTTTTTCTTTTACCTACATCCAACACAATAACTGAGTATCATAAGAATGAAAGGAAGTATAGAGAAACACATTTACTAGCTTAGTTTCTTAATTTTTTGTTGTTAAATTGTTGCTCTGTTAAAAGTTTCAAAGTCTAAAGTTTTTGTCTGCATCTGCCACCAAAGAGTGAAGGTGTTATTCCTGATTGTTTTAATGCAGGATAAGCCACTGATAAGCCTCAGTGAACCGGGACTGACTGCTTTTGTCAAATCTCTGAGTGTTACCTGTCCTCTTACACCAGCAACCTGTCTGAGAGTTTTGTGCCTGATTATGACCAAGAAGATCAGAAAATGTGGAAATCCTTTTCACAAAGTTGGATCAGTATTTGGCATGAAAATGTTGGGAAACCCCAGGTGTTAGAAAATTAGAGGATAATTTCTTCATTGAATTGTGGTTGTACAACTGACAAAAATACTTTGGGCATTTTTTATTACAAAAAAGGAGACGTCTCTTTTAACTGCTCTAAGCTTCCCTTCAGCTCTGAGAAGAAAGCAACAGAGCATCTACCGGTTCTTTTTAAAGTGAGACTCCTGTTAGTGCTCTCAGTCCTGGAGGACCTGTCTACTTTTTTGGTTTTTCACATCAAAATACAAAAGACAGAAGGTGAAATTCTAAAGCCACCTTTGTTCCAACACAGCCAATAACAGCAAAGTTAGTAGTTATCGATTGATTCCCGAGTTTGAAACTAGAGCAGCCCCCAGGAGAGACAATGTTTCTGCACTTTAACTGAGACAGTTTCACTGCTGTCAAGATAGTATTGCTCTGCAGTGACTATAAATGTTCTGGGGCCAAAAACATTTCAAGTCAGTTATGAGGCACTTTTCTCACAGTTTATTGAAGTTATATTTACTGCCCATAACCTTCAGTGACAGAATGAATGGTCCAATTTAGCAAGTCCTAAGCTGGCACTCAAGCTTTTCTCATTTGGGGAATGGATATAGATAAGACTGGAGCCACGAAGAGAATATGACATTTCTAAAATATGTCAAGTATAAGAAAATTAGGGCTTTGTCATAGGAAAAGCTTGGGAAATGTAATTGTCTCTTGTGGATAGTATAGTTCTGAGCACCCATGTGTCCTTTCCCAATCCAAGACTGTGAGTTGTAACATCCCAGTGACTTCGTACCTGCTTCCTGTGCCCTGCCAAACCCTAAAAATCTGTCACGACGTGTCTGTTGCTAACACCTTGCAGCTTTTATTATTTGCATGGCGTGGATTTTGAGAAGTGTGTTTCTCTCTCTCTCCCTCTTTCTCTCCCCTCACCCATCCATCCCGTGTGGGTGTGTGTTATGTCTTTCTAGGAGAGGGCTAATGTTGAGGCCGAGCGCCGGGCCCTGCAGAGCCTCCAGGAGGGCTACGCTGAGCTGAAGAACCAGCTTCATAACTGTCCTGAGTCCCTGCGGGAACAGTTGCAGGAACAGCTCAAAAGGGTGGGTCGTCAGTCTGGCAGAAGCACCTAGACCACCCCCTCACCTAATGGCTCTAGTTGCATTAGCCTGCCCCTTTGAAGCTTTGAAACAGCCGCAGATTTACCTTCTTTTAAACAGAAGGTGAGGTGCATCGGCCTCACTCACAGAGGGATTATTTGGTATTAAACACCAATTTAGAATTTGTAGCATCTGGTGCTTTAACAAAGTGGAGCATCTGTTTATCATCTTATGTCAGGTCCACTGTACACTACACCTACAAAGGTTAAATTTGTTGATGTTAAAGCTTCAGCTTACATTTTTAAATGTATTAAATTGTAAAGTATTTTATTATATTGCTTTTGATAAAAGTATTAATAGTGTAAAGACAGCATATGTGCCACCACTCAACACATACCAACACACATAGTGCTACAGGCACCTTTAACCCTTTAGCAGGGGCCTACTATATATGGTTTACACACACACACACACACACACACACACACACACACACACACACTATTTATGAGAAACCCTCTCAGTGCCCCACACAGACGTGCTGTTGCCACAAGCTGCAGGAATGCTCCCTCCTCCACACCACACCTACATGCTACTGGAGCCTTCAGGTCCACACAGGAGCACACAAATGGCCCTCTGGTCACTTCGGCCGCTAGTGATGCATTTTGGTAAAAATATGGGTCATGTGACACGCCCCCGCTGCACTGCATGTGTGAGTCTGATCTGCATCTCTTCTGTGTCATGGCTCGCATAATTTGTATAACTCAGCACTAATCAATTAACATAGGCCCTGACTAGATCCATTCTCTGTCTTTCCTCGCTGTTGTCCTGTGACTTCTCCTGTGTAAATTAATGTTGTTGTTTGGTTTAGTCAGACCTTGCACTTATCAGGAAAGTAAACAAGAAAAAAAAGACAGAGTTTCTACAAGCTAGAATAATCATTTAAGACTTTATTTCTTTCTTTCTTTCTTTCTTCTCAGCTGACAGTAATACTATATCAACCATTCAGTAAAGCTACAAGTAATGTAAGTAATTAGTTTGGCCCGTGTTCAGAGAGTACAGCGGACAGCAGGTATGAAGTGTGACATCTGATTTTACAGAATTTTTATGATGGGCAGGAGGGAATTTCAGGCTCAGTCAGGAGAGCAGAGGTACATTCAGTCTGTGGTGCAAAGCAGGATAAAGTCTAAACAAAGAACAAAAGTTACTCCCAAGGCGTATGAGTTGAACCTGTTTGACATTTTGTGAGTCCTTTGTTCCTGTGTTTTGATCACTTGCAAAAAATAAGTAATTTTCTTCTCAGGCTGCATGTCAGTGAGTTGACATTGCAGGTTGTTGGGTCCCAAGTGCTACTCAGACTCTCAAGAGCCCCTCAGACTCAAACACTCGTCTCCCTGCTGCTGACAGAAAGTGCTGTACTTAAACTTGTCAGCAACTACATAGTGACAGAGCAACAACAAGAGAGACAGGCTGGTGCTCAGGAGGAATCTCTGCAATACACAGTAGAATATGTATTTACATTCAAGGCAGCACTGTTTTCATAGTACTGTTTTCAGTGCAGATTTATTGATACCTATATATTTTGACATCAAGATTTTTTTTCCTATAGTACTTGGGCTGTAACTTTATTAGCTTATATTGTTGGTGTTGCTGCAGCAGTTAAAGTAGAAGAATAGAGTGAACGTGATGGAGGGAAAATCAAAGTCTTCCAGTATGAAATATGTTTTTTTTTTTTTCAGTGTAATTGACCATCCCTGTATTTAATAGTACATCTGATTACCACACACCAGTAGCTGTGCTGCAGTAGGGGCATGTTCTACATGGCTGTCTGCTTGACTGAGCACGCTGAGCTTTTAGTTGTCCCCAAAATGAGCTTCAGCTGTGCAGGGAAGATGTTTTAAACAATTTCAGATACGAATGTCAAGGTGTTCGAGTACGCTAGTCTGACAATAGTGGATGGCTTTACAGTGAGCAGTGTAAGTGGCATGTTTTCTGTTTGTGTTGTAACTGCTGATAACACGGGTGTGCACCTCCATCAGGATGGAGAGGCGTTGGAAGCGGGAACCAAAAAGTTTGAGGACCTGGAGTTTCAGCAGCTGGAGAGAGAAAGCAGCCTAGAGGAGGAGAGAGAAACCATCAGCCAGCAGCTGCTCCAGGAGAGAGCAGAGTACCATAGCAGTGTGTCCAAGAGGAAGGTGAGGACACACCTGAGAGACTGAACAGGAATACAAGAATGACCTGAGTAGTTTGAACACTATGGGTTTTTGTGTTCTGTAGGAGAAGGTGTCTGCCCTGGAGAGCCAGGCCAACCAGCTCAGCCTACAGGCAACTCAGGAGTGTGAGCGGCTGGCTAAAGACAGAACCCTCACACTGCAGATGCTCCAAAAGGTACGCTGAGATCCTGTGTTTCAGAGATCCTGTATTTTGTATTTATCTAAAAATTAACAATTTACAATAATACTGCTTTTGGGGCAGTTTCTTTGTTTGTCCTAGACCCCCCCTCTCCAAAAAAAACTGAATCTATGGCTTTATGTTCCAGGAGAAGGAAAGACTGTTAGCCTTGGAGAAGAGATACCATAACCTGACTGGAGGAAAGAGCTTCCCCAAATCCTCCACCGCAATGAGAGAGGTGAGAGAACTACTGAACCTCAGAGTGGATCTGGTGAAAACAAACACACATTCACACTCAGTGCTCCTGGCCTGAAAACAAAATGGAGCTTTGATGACTCACAGCTGATTCGTAACCACATTTAACCCCTTTAACTGGCAGCGATTTGTTGGTGAGCAGACTTGTTGATAATCATTTGGATCTAATTGAACCTAACATGGTGTTATCAGACTAATCCAAAGATGTATGATGGAAAATGTCATTGATATGTTTTTAGTGATGAGTTCTAATCTTTTATTGGTCACTGCTTCACTGGAATAACTTCAGTGTTTACCTATATGTTGTCTTTGGACAACACAGGCTGAAGCTGCAGCAGAGGGAAGGCAAGTGACAGAACACCTGTGTCGCACTTTCCCTTTAACTTAATGAACTTGTATCCAGTGTCCCATACGTTTTCTGCAGGCAATTTAAAAACACTTATCCCTGACTGTTGAAACAGGAAATGCTCCATATCAGCGAGGCTGACCTGTTGTTGGAGGATGTCCACTCCTCCCAGCATTCCCTCTGTCAAGCCTCTCCTTCCTACTTACATCCCTCCCCTCCCTGTCAGTTGTACCCCAGCAGCCCTACAGAGGTAATCAGACTAATGATCCCTGCATGAAGCCCGCTACTTCCTCTCTGCTTTCGTGTGCAACTCACCCCAAAGGTCACTCATTGCACTGTCAGTGTCCTGGTCACACTGTGGCTCTAATTGCACCTGTGATGTACTGTGCTGTGCTGTGGTGGCCCAGGTCGCTTTTTCTACTAGACCTTAATTAATGCCAGTTAAGAGGAGCCAGCACAGTAGCTTTCAGCTGAAGTTGGGTTTTGTCCAGGGATGAAGTGGATTAACATCCACCTAAGATCTCCCTTTGCTCACCTTTTATGTCCACACAGTTATTGGTACCATTTCACAGCAGTTTTCTGCATTGATCAAGCAGAGCTGACAGTTTCACATTTTTTTAACAGACCACTACATCACTGGTTGTTGTGAACCAACAAAGTGCGTGTCTGTGACCTGATTGTGTGTCAGCCACTCGTGGTGTAAAGACACCCTATGTTTGTTGCTGAGTGTGTTCCTGTTTGTCTGTTTTCACACACACTGTGCACTTTTTAACTGCCGTAACAACAACCACATAAAATATGACCCTGGTTGCTGGTTTGCTAAGAAGTGTCGAGACATAATCTCTGAACTAAAAAGTTCAAGGCATTGTGGGTCTATGCTTGGGTGTGTTGTGTGTGTGTGCGTTAGAAGTGCAGTACTGCGTTGTCCTCATGGCTTCTCATCCTGTCTGACTGTTGTCGGCTGCTGGCCTCAGGAGTATATGAAGCTGTCGGACGTTTATAAGATGTACGGCGGTACAAGCCACTGTGACGGCAGCAGGCCCATCTCACACGGCCGCTCGTTTGCCATTGATGCTGCATTAGCTGGCGCCTGCGAGGTACCATCACTTCCTGTCTGTCTCTTTCCTGACTTGTTCTGTCTTTATTCGCTCCCTCTCCTCTCTCTGTCTCCCCATCCTTCCATTTTCATGTCATGCTGCTCCCTCTGCTGGCGTGCAGTTAATCAAACTGACTGTACTGTTTGCCTTGTTCTGTGGTACATGGGCCTTTGGTGTAAGCAGCTTATACTCACCCTCTGTAGCTGTGAGGCACAGTTTAATTTACAGTAGACTCACTGGATCCTATCAGCAATACAGAGGGTTTCATTAGGGTTTGACTGACAAATTGTAGGTTTTTCTTGTGGCAAAATTTATTTATTTTTTTTTATTCAGAACTGCAGGTAGTAAATTGTAAAATTTTATGCCTTTATTCTGAAAAAAACATCTCCCTGGGTTGGATATAATATGAATTTTTATATCAGTGTCTGTGTGACAGCTGAGCTTTGGTACTGGAACCAAAATAAGGTATTTGATGAAGGTGGTTTTTTGGGTATGTGCTTATTTGATTTGCAAAGTAGCAAAGTGACGTGAGATGGGTGATGGAGTCAGGACATCCCACCAAAACATTATTTTAATTAATACCTACATTGAGACAGTAGCATATGTTTGTAAACTCTTTGTTTGTGTTTATGTTTCTAAACACAGGACCTTAGCGATTAAAGAACTTAATAATGTCTTAAATGACCAAATTTATGATTTAAATGAGGAAAATTTCTGATTCTGGTTCCCAGTGATTAATAGGTCTCGTTACATGTGACAGAAACCCAGGATGAGAATAAATGTATGAAAAGTGATTTGATTTCTGATCAAAATTTCACAATTAAAATGAAAGATGTCCTGAAGACAGAAGTGTAGTATTGATCTGTACAGTCTGTACAATGAATATTTGATGGAACTAATCGCTACATATTGGGGGGTGAGAGATTTGAGGCCAGTGTTGGCTGCATATATGGGTCTAACCCTAATGATTGTGTGTATTGTGTTGCCTTGTGCTCTGTTTTATTCTGGTCAGTGTTTTTCCTTTCACTCCCTCCTTCCCTCACACCTTCATGATGCAGAAGGTCACTAAGTGTACTCGACACGTTCCCCACCTGCTGCCTGTCTTGCTGACGTGTCTGTCTTCACTCCTGTCTCCTTCTCCTCTCCTCTCCCTTCTCCACCTGTGTGTGTGTGTGTGTGTGTGTGTGTGTGTTGCTTCTGGAAAAGGAGTATGTGACAGTGGGCCAGTTAAATCAGATGTATGGGATGCCAAAGGTGGAATCGTCCCCTACCTCCCCACTTCGCCAGCCCCTGCTGTCTGGAGCAGTAGACCCCACCTTCTCCTGCCTCCCCTCTCCTCATGGCTCCTCCTTGTCTCTCTCTGTGGAGGTGTGTGCTGTCCTTCCCTATTCTTCTCCTGCTAAACACCTGTGTGCTTGCACTTGTTTGACGGTATAAGGCAGTAGCTTATAGAGCAGAAATGTTAAAAAGCTTACAGGCTGTGACCAAAGGCTCTTACCATTGTTTTATTTGAGTATTTTCTTCAGGTTCACATTATCCAGTAACTCACAAGAACTGAAGCAAATATTAGTGGAAATCTTATCAAATTTAAAATAAAATACACAAGTGCTGTAGATGAAATTAGGCTTTTCATCTCTCCTGTCCTGTGCATCATCTTGCAACACCTCAGATTTATCTCGTGACCCTCCGTGTGAGTCCCGACCCCCATGCTTTCCAGTTCTCATGATGTACAATACCAAACACTGGACCTGGCTCACAGAAATGGAATGCAGCCTTCTTCAGTGTTATTAATTACCCTTCCTGTCCTTTTTCTGCTCTGACATTACAAAATATCTGTTGTTGTACCTCACAAAAAAATTAATATGAAGAATATGCATGCCTTAAACTAAATACAATACAGATACAACATCTCTGTTTCCAAAATGCACACTACATATTATTTATAGCAGTTAGTAGCCTATATGAAACATGAGACATCAATCAGACTGTGACTTTGGAATGTGAATTAAACAAAATATTAGTCTCAAGATTTTCTTTATTTTTGTCTGTTTTCTAAAGCTGTGCTCTGAGCAGTTCCTTGCACTGCATTGTGGGAGAATAGTGTACATCAAACTGACTGGTTAGTTATTTATAATTAATTGCACACATTCAGAACCTGCTTAGAATTAGTGTGTAGTGTAGATGTGGAACCTGGAATCATTGCAGACAGATGTAGATTTCCTGGAAATCTTGCTGTAATCCGTTCACACTTAGATGAAACAATGGATCAGCCCTACATTCGTTTACTTCATCCCTTCTGATTATGTATGCCCAAATTCTCTTCTGTTTATCCCAACAGAAAATACCCTAAATCCCCAAAATCTTTTTTGGTGGACTGTTGTTGTTGTAGTTTCCAGGAGAGTAAACCAACACTTAAATGAGACAACCCTCCTCTTTTTTTTCTTTCTAATCGTATCCATCCTTTGGATAACTATCCCCGGCTCTGCAGTCTGTCTGCTTCTCCCAGCCTAATGCAAAAAAAGAAAATCTATTTTGACTTACTTACAGGTGGAGTCAGTGTATACTGCTTTGAGCGCTACAGGATAATACCAGGCTTTTTTTCTGTCACCACTGAAGCCAATGAAGAATCCAAACCCTGTGATGTTGCTGTATTTGTCAGAGGCTGGAGCTGTCTGTTGTACCACAGGTTCGCCTGAAGTCACAGACTCCCATTGTTTTCAGAGATCTGCTAAAAGTGGCTCACAGTCATACCGCTGATCTTACTTATGTAATCCATCATATTTAAGATCACGTGTGCTGCATTTTTCTCAGTCACTGCCACTGTCTTAAAATTAGACTGTTGTGCCTGAAATGAATTTGAATAAATCACTTTTATCCCTTCATTTCCAAAAGGAGAAGAGAACTATTGTGCAGCAATGCAGAAAATGAGGACAGTTCTATTTAACATGGTGATTAGCTGCATGATAGTCATGTTAGTAACAGCTGTATTATGTAAGCAGCATGTCTCAGTCAGCTGTTTAAAATGAGTTTTTCAGTTGAGATGTAGCCAACGGTGGCTGCTTGTGACTGTGGTAAAAATCTCAACAATAATGGCAGCAAGAAAACCCAAATGAATCTGGTGTTATTCTTTAAGATACTTAAAATTCTAAACTAATACCTGCAGAGATACTGTGGGTATTAGGGTCTAAAGAAAGCTGAAGTGAAGTAAAACATAAAATTAGAGGAAAACTTTAATGTTCTTGTGAGAAACTGGGTCATTGCAGCAGAATCAGAGAATTAAAATACAGACATGTAAAAGAGATTTGGCTGCTGGAGGGTATAAAGCATAAAGCAGCTGACAACAATAACGTGTTGCAGATATTTAATTTCCAAAGTATAAAAAAAACCTTAATTACAGCTTTTGAGAGTGTATAAAACAAATGTTTCTACCCTCTTCCTACTGTCTTTGAATGCTTTCTAATCTTTTCTTGTCTTCTTTTTCCTCCTCTTCTCTCCTCCACCCTGTCTCCTGTGCTGCTGCTTCTCCGTGTGCTCTCCAGTACCAGTCTGAGGGCAGTAGGCCTCACCTGCCCAAGCTAGATTTAGAGCAGTGGTACCAGGAGCTGATGGCTGACTCCAGCCAGCTATGTCCTCCCCCTCTGCCGGCCAAGTCTCTCTCAGGGCGCAGGCCCGTGCTGCAGGTAGAGGGCCTCTTTTCTTCTTTCTCTTCATTTTTCCTCCACTCATCCTTTTGCTGTTTCTCTGCCAGCCTTCAACCTGCTGCCATAGGTCACATCCAGAGAAGAAGCTGGTTGTGTTTGTATATGTGATTGTGTCTTTTTTCATGTCAGGTATTTAATCAAACTGCGTTCACATCATATGAAGAACTTTGCAATGACAGTCTCTCCCCTTGAAGATTCTTGAAAACTATTAGAAAACACAGTTAAGCTCACCCTTCAAATAGTGATTAATGCTGACTTTAAAACTGAGGGTGTCTTGATTTCAGTCAAATGAAAACAAACTGGATTCATTCATTACTTTGTTAACACAGATGTTATACAGGTCACATCTGTGTGCTGGGGCTTTTTTATTGTGACTTGAATTTCAGTGTTTGCTCTGGAATAAAACATGAAGCCGTTTTATGTGCTTAAGTTCGGAATAAAGCTGAGAGTAACTGTCTGCAGCAGAAGTCTGCAAAAAACTTCAATCGCTGCTTTAAATAAGTTAGAATGTGCGAACACTTTCAAGTCATTACTTTGAACATCAAGTCCACACAGATCTTATAGTACATGAATGCAGCATTAGCTTAAGTGGCCTGATCAAAGAGCTGCTCAATGAAAGGGACTGGGCTGCTATTTCTGGTGTGTGTGTGTGTGTTGTGTGTATGTGCATTAACCCACATTGTAACTCATGTATTGTCTGTTGGCACTGATATTTTTCATGCAGGCTTTTATACTGAAATCAACTGTTGATTGTCATTTGATTTGTTGATTCCAGCTTTTTATTTGCTGTGACTACATCAGTGATCAGAAGTACTCACAGCCAGATGCTTCTCAGGCTTTTAACCATTATTTTCCGTCAGGTGCTTGCATCTCATCCATGGTGGATTTCAGTTGTACCTCTAACATCGTTCTAACAATCTGCCATCACATGGGTTAGATTTAACACATTCTGTTATCTTTTTCTAATTGTGGTATCTTGTGCTCCCTCAGGTGTTCCGCTCCAAGCTGGATAGCGATCCAGGCCTTTCCCTTCATCAGCCTAAATCAGGCTCTGCGTCCCCTCTTCAGCACGGAGCAGCAACACTGGGACGCAATACAAGCTCCAAGGTAGGCTGGTTGTTCAGCAGGTGCAGTGGTGTGGCAACCTCCAATCAAGTCTTGTGTCTTCATCTTCTTTGAGAATGTCAACCACAATTCTACGATCCTCATATTCAAACCCCATAAAAGTCCTGACACTCTGCCTGCTCCCTCTGACCCAGCAGAGCCCCCTGCTGGTGGCCAACAGCACTGGTAGCCTGCCCAGGAACCTGGCTGCAACCCTGCAGGACATTGAGACCAAGAGACAGCTCGCTCTGCAGCAGAAAGGTAACTGACCTGGTCTGTCCCTGAGTTTCACTTTACAAAAACCAACACTCCTCAGCACTGAAACATTCACGAAGCAGTCAGTGTTCATTATCATTTAATAACTCAGAAGCAGCTATCTGAACACCACACAGATGTCCCACACTGTTTACTCATTAATAGTAAATGATTTGTGGCAAATAATTAAAGCATGAATTAATTTAATGATGATAAATCAGTCATTAACACATAGTTCCATAGTTATTCATACATTAAATAAATATGGGCTTTTCTTAGACATATCACGTCATCTGGGTTAGTGGTTCCCAACAGGGGGTCCAGACCCCCTCAGGGGATCTGAGGTGTAGAAATGTTATTTATATAGCACAATTCACACATTTAGCGTGACGTACGTTACATCAACAAGAAGACAGAGAAAACAAACAGCAGTAGATGTTGACAGGACCTAAAATCACACATACATGTTACACTCACATGTGAGAACTGATTAGACTTTGTGAAAACTTCTCGATAACAAAGATAAAATGATGCTATAACATTTTCTGATAATGAGTTAATACTGCAGTAAACAAACTGATCATCAGTTAACAGATATTCAGTGGTAGTTAGCGCCTTCAGATGTGCTCATATTCTCATTAACTTGTTTGTGTTGGTTATTGTTAAGTGTTACCCTGCTCCTCTTCTCTGAGCTGTTTGGATGTGTGTGACACTGGTGCAGTTTTACAGAGAACACTGTTCCTTATGCGTCGAGTGCTGTTTCACTAAATGGATCAGAGCAAAGCCGTCTGGTGTTTTAGCTCAGCTGGCTGCCACCCACGGGCGCTGGGTTGGAAAATAGGAGCCGGTCACGCTCATCAGCGTCTGCAGTACAGGTTTTCCTCACGTCTGTCTGTCTGTCTGTAAATTTGTCTCTTCCTGTGCTGCTGCACCACAGAGCCCCAGACCTCCAGACAGAACACCATAGAGGAAAGCTCAGCAGGTAGACGGATCACTGCGTCCAGGAGTTGATGATTCCTCATGTTTTCTTCATTTCGTTCAGCGGGATTCATCCTGTTTTTTTCTTCTTCTGTCTCTTTATATGTCACATGCAGGGTCTGAAATGAACAGAACTGTGAAGAATGATCCCTTCTTCACCCTCTTTTATTCCTTTAATCACTGAAAAACAAGTACATTCTCTTGTAGAGTTAAAATTCATCATTCACATAAATTAAATTTAAAACAGCATGTGGCTAGTTAACCATTCAAACAGCAGCAGCAGCGACTTAGATGCCATCACTTCACATAGAGCAGCATAACAGTCAGCCAATCATCAGCTGTCTTTAGATTTGGTCTTTAACTAAAGACCAAAGTCTGTATGTACCTAAAGAAAAAAAAAAACAAGTCTCATCCAAAAGTTTAACCAGTCTGTCAGGTTACTTCTCTTGATGTATCCATCAAAGGTAGCGTTTACCAGAACTTGACACTTGATGGCTGTTAATTTCAGACCCTGTCTTCACCTAACCCTCCTCTCTTCATCCTTCTCCCTCTGTCTCTTCCATCTCGGGTGTGTCATTAACTCCTCTCCCCAAAAGATTTCTTTTCATCTTTTCTTTTATCTGTAACACTGAACACTCTCTCTTCTTCCATCAATCTTCCATGAATGTTCCTGCTAGTGGAGAATAAATCTTGCATGTTCAGCGCGCCCCTCCTCTGCAGTTACCGACCTGGGCACCTCTTTCCAGATGTATCTGCCCGGTATCAGGTGCAGAGCAGCATGGATCTGAAATGAGAGAAGATGGACAGATACCTGTACTTAACTTTTGCTCCAGCTTCGTGGTGGTGGGATTTTTTTGGTTTTCATAATTACCTTTGAGCTTGAGATTGAAAGAGAGAGCACATACCTGTATGTGTGGTGCATGGTTTATGATCTTGTAGTTTGTGGGCTGGTGGTGGTGATGGTTGTAAATTTAGTGGGTCTTCAGTTTCAGATGCTTGGGATGACCTACTCTTCAGCTAGCTTGTTGGTTTCTGTAGGAACCAAGTAGACCTCTGCTGACTTGTTGGTGATGTTGCTTGCAGGGTTCAGTCATTGAACCATCTACTACCTCAGATCAAAATCAGAACAAATCCACTGATCAGATCCACACCCTCCTCCCTTCAGGTCAGCAGGTGATCGAGGAGCAGCGCCGCCGTCTGGCCGAGCTTAAACAGAGGGCGGCGGCAGAGGCTCAGTGCCAGTGGGAAGCGCTCCATGGCTCTCAGCCCCACCTCATGACTCTATCCTCCTCATCGCCCTCCTACTCTCCCATCATGGCCTACAGCCCCACACTGAGCCACAGCTCTATAGGGCCTCCTCCTCTTGTTCACCACTCCATCCTGCACCACCAGCCCCTGTCAGCCGGAGAGCAGCCCTACGACACGCTGAGCCTGGAGAGCTCCGACAGCATGGACACCAGTGTGTCCACGGGGAACAACTCAGCCTGCTCGCCAGATAACATGTCCAGGTACGACAGAGGGAGAGACACACAGAGTCATGACTAATATGGACCGTTTATTCAGTCAAGCCATTGATAACATGAATCTGATTTAATATGAATCTGATTTATCGGTATTGCTCAGGTTGTTTAAAAGAATATGTTAGAGACTCTAGTTATACACACATTGGAAAAGGTGCCACATTTTTTGGAAATCAGCCTTTGATAAAAACATAACAGCTGCACATTGACTCAGACTGAAAGATGTATGTCAGTATTTGGAGACTTTTTGATCCTGACTCGATCAGCGTCAGGTCTCTTTCTCATCTGCTGTTGTCACTAAAAGATATCTTCCAACTGAGGATCCATGTTTCCATATTTGAGTCCATATTTTCTGTATTTTCTACTTATTGTTATATCGGACATCTCAACAGTCAGAACTTGGGCTGAAATTATTAATCAATTAGTTGATAGATAGAAAATTAATGAGCGTGTTTTTCAAACAAGACATTTGAAGATGCTGTCTCGGGCTCTGGGAATTTATTTCTGGGGCTTCATATAGAGTAAACTATTAACAGAGACAATAAGCATCATGCTAAATGCTTATATTTGTTACTTGCAGCTGTAGTCAGTAAACCATGCCACAAGAATGGCTACAAGTTTGACTCTGAGCACCTTCAATCCAAAGTATTCATATGGAGCTACTGAATGAGGAGCTAAAATCAGACACTAACAAACACACACGCACAGACAGACACAAGCAAAAAGAGACACACAGCTAACCCTCAGACTCCCAGGCTGCTCTCCACCAGTTAAAGTCTTTATCCACAGGTCGGCTAATTTGGAGACCATCTGTTTATGTGACGAAGCTGTGAGCTGCATTACAGCAGTGTTCACCACAGCAGGTTCTCAGCAGCTCCCATTGTTCATATCTCATTTATAGCTCTCAAGAGTCAAATCCCAAAAACTGCTAGTATAATTTTTTTTGAGGTGACTTAGAAAAGTTCACAGTGGAGACAGAGAGGAGGGAGGGAACAGTAACGTTTGGCTCATAAACACTGTTTCATAGCAGTGTATCAGCAACTGTAGGTGGCTTCGGTTACAAAGGTTTAATATAGCACTTCTTTAAGTTCTACTTCTTTATAGAGGAGATATTCACTCTCCCCTAAATGATCTCATTTGCCCCCATTTGCTTGGGTATGTTAAAACGTTTCCGTCTGTGAAATGAATAATAGCTGTGTATCAGTGTTACATCATATAATGTACATGTTATCAGCCATTAAGAATATACCACATATTTACAAATGGGGCAAAGATTCGGAGCTCTAAGGCCTGTAATGAAAACGTTATTATACGACAGTAAGAATGAGGGAAGTACATGAGGCACTGTTGTGCTGGTGAACTAAGGCAGACAGAAGATGCCTATATTTCGTCATATTTCCACACATGGATCCTCACAACACAATAACATACATTTTTTAAACTATTTACCCTTCAGAAGAGCTTACCCACTCCAGCCACACTAACTCATATATAACTTTGAAAGTAGGATCAGTTTGATAAAAACAGTCCGACACATCAGATTGGAGTTGGCCTGCTTTCTAAGATCTGGTCTAATCAGTGTCAGCCACTGCTGATGCACAGTCGTCAACATGAGTGGACCCGCGTTGCACCACTGGACAATACTGCACTGGATGTTGATGGGAAGCTTCTGATTTCAGGCTCAGTGAAGCTGTTGTTCTCTGGAATTTAATGGAGACTTTTCATGGTTTTAAATCATTTTCAGAGTTTTTTTACACATCTGTAGAAAACACTGAAGAACAAATATCTGTATGTAAATTAATTCACAAACATTGTCTACAAAATTGCCCTAAAGATATTGTCTGAACCCTGGTTTGAAATAAATTATGTTGTGTAATTGTGTAATTATGTTTTCTTGTAATTGTCAGTGTAGGGGTTGTTGCTCAGGATGTGAAACTGTGAACATTTTAATATCTGGGAATGGATCCGAGTGCAGATGAATGTTGATGTGGTAACTCTGTGTTGTTGTGTTTGACATCAGTGTTGGAGGAGTGGACACTCTAAAGATTGAGGAGATGGAGAAAATGCTGAAGGAGGCGCAGCTGGAGAAAGCCAGACTTATTGAATCGCGGGTAAGACACAACTTCAAAAGAGTGTGTTACAGCACCAGAACTTGATTATCCTGAATCCATACATAGTAACTGATGAGAGCTCTTGCAGCGCTCCTGTCAATAGTTTTGAGCTGAGCATAAAGTAGAGAAACACAGGTTCGTGACAGCAACTCAGCAACTCGTTCATTTTTATTGGCCGCCTTGTTTCAGACGTCTTCATCTCTTTGTGTGCTGATGAAGAAGCGATAAAGATGATCCGATCAATGTTCTGGTCTGAAGCCTTTTCTCCCCCATTTCTCATGTTGCTTTTAGCTTTTCAGTTTTTTGCTATATGTAAACAGGCCCTTTTCACAAGTTAACATATATTTATCAAGTCAGTTTCTGTGATTTAAAGCAAAATGCCACTGTTTTGTAAGCAACAAATAATAAATATTCTCAAACAGGTCTACATAGAGTCCATAGAGTCAGTCGTTACTTCTCCAAATAACCAAATCTTTCTGTTTAAAGTATCGACCACTGTGGTGGAGCTGCATGGTGGCCAGCAGCTTGAGTTTGTGGGCAACAGAAAAATGAGCACAGAAAAATGTACATGAATGTATGAATGTGAGGTTGAGTTCTGGCTAAGAAAAAAAAAAAAGAGCGTGCCTGCCCAGCAGCCTCCCTCCATAGATCAAAAAAATATTTAATGAAAGCGCTCTCCTTCAGGAACGAGAGAGCCTGGCTCGCCGTCAGATGCTGGAGGAGGAGAGGAGGAGAAGGGAGGAGGCGGAAAAAAGACTACAGGATGAAACTTTCCACCGGCAGCAGCTAGTGGAGAAAGAGGTCAAGATGAGGGCTAAGAACTTCTCTCAGGTCAGTAAAATGAGACATAATTGAGTCTGCATGGTGGAAAGGTATAAAATTACTCCACCTGCCTGCTGGAAACATGGCAGGGCTTCACAGATGTGGGCTCCTGAATGTTGATTCCCTGGTTTTTTAGAGTGATGTGTGATATAGGACAGTGCTGTGCCAATATTCAGTATGATTACATACCAGTGCTCTGATAGTTTTAGTATTTAGACCTTAAAACCTGCAAAACAGCCGTCAGACCATTGACACACAAAAAAACCTTTACACTGAAGACAAAGATGCAAAAAATACAACATAAATATTGATCATTTCACTACATTTCTAACTAAACTGTCCATCCTGTTAGAGGTGTTAATATCTGAACCCATACTGGCCCATCTCATCAGGACAGATAACTCTCCTTCCTGTACTAGTTGTTTATCCTCCTGTATTTTTCTCTCTTCTTGATTCAGGCACGTCCTATGACTCGCTACCTGCCCATTAGGAAGGAGGAGTTCGACCTGCGCTCTCATGTCGAGTCGTCGGGCCACAGCGTGGATACCTGCTACCACGTGATCCTCTCTGAGAAGATGTGCAAGGGCTACCTGGTAAAGATGGGAGGCAAGATCAAGTCCTGGAAGAAACGCTGGTTCGTCTTCGACCGTCTCAAAAGGACCCTCTCCTACTACGTTGGTAAGAAGAGTTGAGACGCTGTGCTGTGTGCTCAGTGCTGTGGTGTTCTCACACCTCAGCGCGGGCGCATGCTCAGACACACGTCACGCTCTTGAAGCGGTCAGAATTATTTTCCCTGACTGTTGGCATTTTTAAGACAGTCTTTGAGATCCTCACCATGACATTCTGTGACACCGATAATTGGGCTGTTTGACAGTTGATTCAATCTGTGGTCAGACAGGAGCTGATTTTGTCTGCGGCAGAAAAAAACCCCCAAAAACATTACATGAACCAGCAGAAACCAGCAGGTTTAATTGGGCTTCCTAAACACTTTTTGGACAGAGTAAGTACAAAACACAGAGTAAACAGACATGAAGAAACTTCTAGCCTAGCAACAAAAGAAAACCATAATGCAACACTGTAGGAGCCAGTGTTACAGCAGTGAACACACACATGCCTGGAAATGTGTCGTCTGCTGTGTAAATCACACTTTCTGTCAGAGTAGAGATGAGCTTCCTTTGCCAGCATAGAGACCTGAGCTACAAATACAGATGAATGTTATGTGTTTTTACCAGCAGACTGCAGGTAAAGTTTAGTTTATCAGACCTGGCTGCTGTGCTTTATATGAAAGAACAGAAATATTTAGCAGTGAAAGTTTCATGTTAGTGAGCTCGAGATGGAGGCGTGGGTGCTGGACAGGTGTTATAAGGTGTGTGGGCAAACTAACAGCAGCACCTGTCCAACATAACAACCCTGCAAAGTACAGCCAGTCATAATAACCACTAACAGTCCCAGCTTAAATCAAACCTGGTAACCTTTAACAAAAGGGTTTGATGTATTTAGTGGTGGCAGAAGTATTCGGATGCTTTACTAAGTAAGAGTAACAATACTCCAATAACAACATAACAATACTTAATTACAAGTTAAAGACATGTAAATAAGTATGCTCATAATGCAGAAAAAAACCCAGTTATTGTTTTATTATATACAATATTATTGCTGATGCTGTAATGTGTGAATGTGAATAGCATCTTACTGTTACAACTGGTTGAGTCAGATAAGTGTAGAGCAGTAAAAAGTACAATATTTCTATGTGAACTGCAGTAAAAAAAAACATGTACCTCAGAGTTATACTGAAGTACTTTATTTCAGTAAGTCCTAATTATTTACATTCTACCTGTGATAGTATTATATTGTAAGGTGTTTCTGTTAATTTGTCCACCCTGCGTTAACAGAGGTGATGCAACACTAATGCGATGCATTAAAGTTCCTGTGGGATTTTTTATTACAGCTGTCACCAACAGGCCAAGGCAGATCATTAAAGCAACTACATGGAAATATCAGAGGTTCCAAATGGAAAACGGTTGCAATAAGCTTAACATTTAACGTGCAAAGTGGCAGAGCTTTCCTGCCGTGGATGAACGACAGTCAGAACATGCGTCCTCCAGACCTTGAGCAGGTGCAGTGTGCAGCGTGCACAGTCGTGTAATTTGATCTTGTGCTGTGAGCTCTGGGACACTTGTTTGCTGTCAGGCCTTTGAAGTCCTCAGAAGGTTCCGCTTAAAGCTGCTTAAAGCGTACCTCGCTGAAAGTGATCCAGGGTGAGGAGGTGTACTGAGATTACTCCGGCGGTAGTTAAAATGCGCACAGTGCAGCGCTCTCTGAGGACGCTGATTGAGATGCATTGCTTGCCATTGTCTCTTGACCTTGAACAGTGACTTACAAGAGGTGATGAGCGTAAGTCATGAGCGCTGCTAATTCGTGTTCAATCAACCTCCACCACAACAAGCAGGATTTTTGGTAACTTAGATGCAGTCAGATGAGATGCAAATGCAGGGTTATTTGAATGCTAAAGAGGTCATTAGCAGATAATAGCTGCGTATTAAAAGGAAAGTGTTATTCCTCGAAATGAAGCACTGCGTTTCTACCTACTGCTCTTAAGTTGGCTTGTGGAGTGTTTGTGCCTGGAGGTAGAGAGGGGTGTTGAGTTCCCTACCGGTTCCTTACTGCAGTTCTGCAGTGGCTGATGAAACAAACTGCAATGATGTACCAGAGTAGCGTAAGAATGCAGTCAAGTCTGAAAATACAATGAGAGCACCATTGGTTTAAAAACAGAGAAAAAGTGCTGTGCTTGTCTTTTTCCATCCATCATCACAAACCATAAATTGGTCATGATCAAAGTTTGATTTCTTTGTTTTAATGACCGTATCAAGTGTTCTCCCTGCCATCGTTCGAGGTGACATGGAAGTGATGCGCGTTGGCTTGTCTGGCCAAGAAGAGTCTGTTGTTGTCAATGTATTTTAGTCTTCAAACAAACCCATGTTTTTTTTTCCCTTCCCCACAGATAAACATGAGACCAAACTGAAGGGTGTGATCTACTTCCAGGCAATAGAAGAGGTCTATTACGATCACCTCCGCAGTGCCACAAAGGTACGCTTCTAATGAAGTCTGAAAATAATCATTTTTCCTCAGTTTATTTTCATCCTACACTCTTTTATTTAAACCATGTTTTTGCACTTTCTGTGGTTCGCTTCTTTTCTCCCTGTTTGTGCTTTTGCTTTGGGCGGCTGCTGTCACAGAAGGGATTTTTCAACTTGAATATGACCAGTGTATGTATCCATGCTTTCTGTTCACCCATCTAACCCCACTGAACCCCACGTGGTGTGTCCAAACTGTTTGTGGTCATTAGAGAATGGAAGGTCAACGACTGACTCTGCATGGTTATGAGATGTGTTTAGTTACTCGAAACCTGAAATGAGCAGGAAGTCCACTGGTTTGATTCCTGTCAGTTTGTAACTTGAATTGCTAATCCTGCTTGATCCCTCTGTCTGTGCCAGTGGTCCCAGTGTAAACCAGTGGAGTGGTTAAAAAAACAGGAGATTCCTTATTTGTATGCTTCTGCTCTTGCACAGAAAAATATCCTGACTGTGTTTTTTAAGAGGAGTTCATTTTTGTATGAAATAGACTGGTGAAGGTAAGAACCATACTTTCCTACTTTCTGATCATGTTTCTGTTCTGTACAGTCAGGCCTGCTCACTGTTTGACGTGAGCCTGACACATCTTATCGTTTTTTTCCCTCTGCCTCTGCTCCCTCCTCATCTGAAGTGTGTGTTGATAGGTGTGTGTGTGTGTGTTTGATGGTCTGCCGTAATGCGCTGCACTCTGACTAACTGTGTGGCTCTGATCAACGCTGGAACTTTGATTTTACTCGTCACTTCTAATGTCACATTACAGACAGAAAAAGTTGAAAGTGTGGTTCACTCAGCACAGACAGAAACATGACGGTTTAGAAAAGACGAAGTGATGAATGTTAATTGTACAGTTGTGTGGTTGGTTGTTCTTCCAAAAACAACATCATGGGGAAAACACCTGTGTTGTCCCAAACTGTGCCTGTTTCCTAAGATGGTAACCAGATGGTAACCATCACCACACAAAAAAATATGAACACATTATAGTAGTAGTAGTAGTATATTAGTATATTGTAGGAAAATATAAAGTAATAACAGCATTATAGACAAAGTATAGTAGTGACTGTTACTTCTTGATCTTGAATGCAAAGAGAAATGTAATTGATGATAATCCTTTTAACCAAAGACGTGTCATTGGTAGCTCCATTTTTGTTTGGAACAGCTGCAGTTTGGAAAAAGGTTAAAAATATTTTTTGTCGTCTGGTTTACAGAATATTTTCCATCCACCTGTTTTAAAGACTCTTTAAATTTGCATTAATTTATTCATCTATTTTGTCACTAGGGGGCAGCACAACAAGCTGACAGAACAAAAACACAAACATAGTTAATAGTTGTTAGCAAACAGTTTTTCAAAGCTGGGCAATTTTTAATTTTATTTTTATTATTATTATTTGTTTTTTAAGAAAATTGATGCCCGTCTCTGTCTTGACTCCTGACTTTAATTATTAGATTAAGATTACATTATGTGAGGCATAGTCTGGTGCTAGGAAAGCATAGCTTCTAAAACAGCATTTATTCCATTGAAAACCAAAGTTTTCAGCAATTATTAAACATGAATGAGTGACACCTCATTAGAGTCAGTGAACTGAATGTTTCCCCACTGTCAACCAGCATAGTTCCAGTCACGACACAGTAATAAACACTGGCTTTTATTCACTCTTTGCACACTTTGTGTTGTAGATTTTATTTAACATTGGTAAAACTGCCTCTTTCGCCCTTAAATCTACACTATACAACAAGCATTAAGACCTGCCAAAGAAGACCAGAAGCTCTAACTGCTGCCAGAGAGGCTTCTACAAAGGACTGTATTCACGGTCTGAATACTTTTGTAAATAAGAGATTTATTTATTTTTTATTTTTTATAAATTTGCAAACATTTCTATGAACATGTTTTCACTTTGTAGGTTGATGGGCAAAAATTTCATTTTTTTCCATTTAAAATTAAATCTACAACACAACAAAGTGTGAAAAAAGAGATTTGACTACTTTCTAAGTATATATTTCTATAAGTCCATACATGATACATGTAAGAGTCCAATGGGAAGTCAGGGAGTTGGTGGGGTCTGTGACTGTGGCAGTGGGACTGGAAGTTTTGCATGAAAATTTCATTTTAGTTTTCTTTTTTTTCCTCCTTCAGAGCCCCAACCCCTCGCTGACCTTCTGCGTGAAGACCCACGACCGGCTCTACTACATGGTGGCCCCCTCAGCAGAGGCCATGAGGATCTGGATGGACGTTATCGTCACAGGAGCAGAGGGATACACACAGTTCATGAACTAAGAGACACATACAGTGGTGAGAGTGAAGGTGAGGAGCATATAGTTTCGGCAGGGACTCTCCCATCACAGACTCTACAGGCCCTTCCTGTTTCCAGTCCACAGCAGACACAGCGCCTTGTTTGTTACTCATTTTTATCTCACGATTTGATTTTAGTTTGTAGATGTTAACCTCCACATTTTCTATGTGATTCTGTTTGGATTTAAAAAGGGAGCCCTTGAAGGACACACACACACCCTCACACACACTATTGTATATAAACCAAAATGTACCTGTCAGAGACTTTTAAAAAGCCTTCTATATTGCCAAATGGAGATCTTATAGTTGCTGTTTGTTTAAATTTTGTATTGTTTCCTTTCTTTCTTTTTTCTTTTTTTTTTACTTATGGAGAAAATTGCCAAATGACATAATGCCAATGTTTTGTTTGAGTGTTCCATCATGACTATGCTCAGTTTAGACAGAAAGAGTTTAAAAGAATCATTTTAGAAATACATCTGAAAGAATCTCATTCAAAAAGTTGTACAAATCTATAAGACATCATTGAAATCAAACAGTCAGCAGGGACTGGAGATGATCTAAGAGTCCAGCACGTCTGTCTGTAACTGTGACAGTAAAACACTGCATCCTCCATGTCCACAACAGTCACTTCACCTCAGTGCTGCTTTTAGACAGAAGATTAACACTAAATCAAGTGCAGCATATCCAGCACGTAAAGGTATCCAGGGCTATATCTCAGTCATATTACTCCACATAGGCTTATCAAAGAAACTGGAGGTGTTTGGTTAGACGACAGCTCAGGAGTTCATTCTGCAGTTTGCTCTGTGGTTTTTCCCATATGGAGTTTGGAAGGCCTTTACTGATATTAGTACTGAAGCTGGAGTTGTAGCCAGCCAGGGAGTTCCTATATTTCTTGGCTAGGCCTGCAATGGCCCGTTTCCAGTTTTTATGCTAAGCTAAACTAGCAGTCTCCTTGCCCTTGTTCTCTAAGCTGTAGCTGCTTTCATGCCAAAAGTTAAGATAAGATTGTTACCACTCCCAATTCTGTTTGCTAATTCTGGAGCTACAGCCTGCAGCTGGTTAGCTTAGCTTAGCACAGAGACTGGAAACAAAAGTAAACAGCTGGTAAAACCTGGTTTTGCTCTGAAACTCACAAATGTGTTATATATAAAATGTTATATCTTGTCTCTACAATTGGTCAGGAGGTAAATGTATCTTTCAACAGAGCCAGACCAGGCTTTTTCCCGTTCTCAGTGTTATGTAGGGCTAAGCTACATAACACTGAGAATCACCCTAGCTCGAGCTTCATATTTAGCGTACAGATGCAACTGTCATCAGTAGCTTTATCTTACTCTAAAGAAAGTAAATAAGCATGTTTCACAAGATGTCAGATTCTAGTGAGAAATACGCTTCATTGATCACTTCTTTGACAGCTTTGGAACTGCACTTTTCTCTTTTGGTTGGATGGTTTCCATCTGCTTCCCGTTTCTGTGCTAAGCTAAGACTGAACATGCCTTTAAATCTCTACATTTTTAATTTTATTACTATTTAATATGTAATAAAAAAGTGGTCAATCCATCATATCAGTCAGAGGACTCGCCGGATGATGTCCAACGCTCAGAGGTTCACCTGTATATTTGTCTAACCATAGCTGCCACATTCTCTGTGTGTACTTGTGAATATGTTGAAGAGGAATATCTCACTGTGTCTGTACGATGCCATCATGTTGCCACCTTACGGTGCAAACTGCATGTCTATGTGTGCACACATACAAACAGAAGAAGCTTGACTATTTGCCAAGTAGCCTTTAGCTAACTTGATGATGCGACTACACGGATGGGAAGCAGCCATCATCACTGCCAGCCTAAAACAACAACTGATAGAGGGCGCTACAGAGACCACACTAACACAGGACCACACAGGATCAACAATATGGACTAATGCAATTCAGAATTGTGCCTTGACTATGTGTTGTTATTGATGCCGTGTTTGTGAGTCCAGCACAGCCTCGCTGGAAAGCTACAATCATAGGAATTCATTTGAATGCTTTTCTGAGCTGTAATGCAGTATGTGGACAGATTAGCATGAGGTTTACTACTTCATTATGGGGACGTCTTCCTGTAGCATCATTACAGGCAGAGATACCAGAGGCCCTGACCACACTGGGGATCGAATAGCTCACCTTCATTTACCAAAATATTAAACAGATCCATTGTTATTTCCCCAGTTTAATTTATCATAATCATCATACTAATCACGAGGAGGATTAATCAGTCTATTCAAACAGTTGTATTGTGTCTCTGTGATTTTGGAGGAGCACTGTCAAAACTGGAAAAAACACCTGTGATGATTATCAGTTTGAGGTTAGAGACCACACATTTGTAATAGAAAGCCCGCGCTCCAGTCTGGGGATATTTAGTTTGAAGGATGCGGGCACTTGCCAGTCAAAGAGGATCTAGAGAACGACGCTACTGAGTTGAATTTTCGAACGTGTAGTGTTCTTGACCAATACCAAAGACAAAAAGTCAGATATCTGTTTCTGCTGCAAAACCAGTTGACATTTGGATTGTGCAAAAGAGGCTCAGAATTCAGAAATATGTTCCTGAAATATTGTACATTCAACAGTGAAAGGTTAGCTTCAAATTTTTATCTGCAAAAGACTGTTTACTGTATCAGCTATAATGTACAGTATCTTATTCTTAGTCATTTCAAAATAATGGGGAGGTTAAAGAAAAAAAACATGATTTTTGGTTACAAAATCAATATCAGACTTATTTGCCTTAAAAACATCTACTTTTAGGTTGCATTAAAATCCATCATCAGTCCACCAAACTCTTCCTGCTTTGAATCCCCACTGTGAGCTGAGGCCTGCATGCATGAGGACGGATAAAGAAACCTTGTATCTTCAGCTTTAACAGACTGTAACTGAGCGGGCGCGCCTGGTGTCTTCGTCGTCGTGTTGATGATCATTACGTTGTGAATCTATTAATTGGTCGGTTTGTAGTTAACAGGTCCCGGGTGCTGTTTTCTGTTTTGTCGAAGCAGAGGACAGCCTAACGCTGTGATTTATGGAGCATGTGGAACTGTTGTTTAGTTTCATGTGTCGGTACAGTAATGATAATTTATGATTGTGGTGCCTGAGATAGTGACATGTTTACTTCTAAAACATGAAGTAGAAGACCAGTGAAAAGACCTTAATATATTCTGCCCTCCCCCTCCCCCCCCCCTTGCCTTTTAACATGTGCAAACCAAACTATCCAACATTGGCAAGGCTGTTAAATCATGTCTGTTGATAGTAGATGGTACATTACTGTTGTTATCTATGTTGAAAAGAAAGGAAAATAAATATACCGTAGAGGATGCCTAAATGAAAAAATATGATCTTACTATTGAAATGAAACAGTATTGTATGAAAATGAGTACAATTTTTACTTATTTTTGTCATTTTAGAAATTTTATTATCAGTTACATTTGAAATTGTATGGTAGTGATGTATCAATCTACCTTTTTTTAATTACTGGTACAGCAGAACACACACAGAGTAACTCACCTAGCACTCTTATGACTGTACTTTTTTTTTTTTTCTAGAAAGAAGTTCCTGTTTCATACACACACACGTATACACGCACACACACTCAGAATCAATACTTGGACCATACTGTGTTATTGGTACTCTGTACGTCTCATGCGTCACTTTCAGGTATGAATAATATGGATTCTGTCAAATCTATTAAAAACAAAACTGTTACAGAGCTCTGTCTTTCTTCAGTTCAGCGGGTCATAATGTGAAGGCTCCAGTGTTGAGGAGAGAGACAGCAGCAGCTGCTGCTCAGTAACTGATTCTCATGTGGACTAATCATCTGTTCATCACTAACAGTCAGAATTTGAAAACGTGAACAAGCCTACACCAAGTAACAGAGTCAAAATTTGTTCCTAAAATTACACAAAAGTGGGATTCACTCCATGAAACAGCTAAAAAAGTTTAAAAGGAGTAAAAAAAAAAAACAACAAAAAAACAAAGAAACACTAAGAAAATAAACATCTAGAAGTTTCTTTCTTTAGCACAGTGATTATTCTAACTGACACAAGTCCTGTCGAGACTGCAGGGTTTCCAAATGGATTTTTACAGCTCGTTGATGCTGTCACCTGGAGAGGAGAGAAACTGTTATTCACCTTTAAGCTACACACATGCATCTGCATTCACAGCCACTGTTCTTATAAAAATGGAGACTCTTCAACATTTCTGTGGATTAAATTCCATATGAATCATCCACTGGCTTGTGAAATTTGAAAAAATAAACTTTAAATGGGATACTAATATTTTGGAAAACAAAATGATAGGCAGACTTCATGACAGTCATGTTGGTGCTATTGAGTAGTTACAGTTGTACGATTGTGGCATTACTGAATCAAAGGTTCACTTTTTTGTCAACTCTATCCTAATGTAATCATCATGTACATTATCATTCCTCTTCTCAACAGTGGCTGTGAAAGAAATTTCCTTGCTAACTTGATTTCATTCTGTGTAACAATCTTGTCTCAGACTGCAGAGGCCTCATATTAACCAAAAACTCCTCCAACATATGAGCACTGTGCTTTGTTTTTAAGACTAATTTTATAAATCTGGTTTTAAACTCTACAGATTCATGTATTGTGGAGTTACAGTGAGGCAGCATGAACAATCACAGGACCCTGAACCTGAGCAGCTTAACTGAAATCAGCCTTCACTGATCTATTATTTACACCTGTGCTGTGCTAAATAAGGAGGTTCATCAATTATGGCACAACAGATAAATGATAGGACGGCTGAAAGACATCAAACTATTTCACTACATACTTTCTGCACAGGGGGATGTGTAGTCAGTTACTGCCTCGTCACCTGCAAATGCAAACAAAAAATCATTAGAAATACAGAAGTGTGAGGAAAGTGAGAAGAGCCCATCGATACACTCTGTAACAATGACACAGTGGGAACATCTGGACAGTTTATCTCATTCATCTTATTCTTCCTGTTAGATCCTCTCACACTCTCTCAGACTGCATGGGAACAGTCAGTGAGCTGAGGTCTTCAGGTCTCTCTACAGATGTGCTATAGCTGTATTTTTAATCAAATTTCAACAAATTTCTAACAAGATGTTTTCACTTTGTCCTCGTGGATTAGTGAGTGTAGATTTAACATCAATCTGCAACACGATAAAGTGTGGACAAAGTGAAGGGGTCTGAATACTTCCTGAAGCCATACATTACATTACCTGTAGCAGAGAAAACTGAACTTCAGATACATAAAGAAAACACGTGTGACAGGATGTTGATGAGCTTCTTACTTGTCTGGTAATAATCGTAGACTTTGACCACAGCTGGTTTCAAGTTCCTGACAGGCTGATCCTCCTCTATTGTCACACTGTATATCTTTGTCTCATCCTTCTTGAGCTGCAACCAGAGAGACACACACACACAGTTAATGAAAATCAGTACAACTTTAAGGTGTACTAATATCCCCCCCCTTCACCCCTTCACCCCTGAGTGATTCAGGCGGTGCTTCCTACCCCGTCTAAGTAGATGTTGATGAATCCTTCCTCCACATCCACACGTTTCACCGAGGAGTCGCTCTTCAGCTACAACAGCACAGAGCACAGGCTGCAATCAGTACACTCACATATAACAACCCACTGCAGCATGTAACACAATCATCCAGCAGAAGCTGCAGGCTGATATAAGACCAGCACAAACAGTGTGTCACCGGCTGTTTGCTGTTTAAATGTCTGTCTCTGTGGGATGACTGACCAGGTTCAGGGAGCTCTCATCCAGAACGTAGCCAGACAACAGTTTGACGTTGATGATCACCATGTTGGTTTCCTCTCTCCTGCCCTGGTACCTGCCAACAGTCGACAGTCAAACAGCACATGCTGAAGACACTCACATGCTGCGGATTCACCAGAGAACTGTTTATTATCTCATGAGCAATGTGTTCTGGCATTCAATATTTTTAAATTATACTAAAATCTCATATTTTCACTCTGGTCCTCAGTTGACCTGACAATTCTATTTGTGTTACACTGAAACTTTTCAGAAACTGGACTTTTAGTCTGGTTTAACATTTCTTTCTTGTTGTTCTAATGCTGTAAGTAAATTCAACATTTTTCAGGCTCTGTGCTTCAACATTCAGTTTGAAATCAAATGATGGATACATGAAACATGAAAGTACTGATTCTAAGCTTTCATTTGAATGGGTTTACATCAGTATAGAAAGAAGCTGTGTGTGAGATACAGCTTTTTTAACACATAGTGCTGAAAATTTCTTGGACAGCTGTGTATCGTTTGAACGTTTGCTCGTGCAGAGCTCGCATGTTGATTGAGGTGAAGTTGTCCGTCAGTATGAGACGTAAAGAGGTGATGAAGCAAATAAAGAAGAGAATGAGACTTGATGAAAAACAAAAACCTCAGAAACAGAAAGGCCAGGCTGCAGCTCACCAAAACAAAAAAACACATACAAAAAAGTTCTATGGACTGATGAAACAAAAATCAGCCTCAAAATGATGGAAAGGAGAATGTTTGGAGGAAAAAAAAACAAAGGAAGAGCTTATGACCCAAAGCCTTTCTGAAGACCAAGCTGAAGACAGAGAGACCCCACAGTAAGCAGGAGCTCAGGGTCTGGGAGAGAATCACACAGGAAGATACAAAGCAGCTGCTGGTGGCTGTGGGTTAAAAACTTCAGTCATTAACTTCAATGGATCTTCCTCAATCATCTGTCCAATTTACTTTCAGGCACTTCTGTCCACTTTTACTTTGGACACTGTATTAGGGGGAAAGATAAGAGCTCTATCTCCCACACACTTCTTTCTATATTGATTATAAACCAACTCAGATTAAAGCTGGGACTCGTCACTTCAGTGTAGTATCCATGATTTGATTTCAAACTGAAGAACTTACGGTCTGGACTGTATGTTAAAGAGAATCTGAAACAGAAACTGAAACCTAAACCTGAACCTGAGCAACACTTGGATTCTCTAACACTCAGAAGAGTTTTAGTTGATCTGGTTTATCAGGTGTCCTCTGAGGCCCAGAACACCTGGTAACAAAAACACAATCAGCAGTACAACCTACTGCACTTTACACATTGTTTGTTACTTGAACTGCATGCACACTTGTTGTTGCACTTTATCCTTTTTTCTTTTTTTTCTTGTGAGCCGCCTAACAACTAAATTTCACAGCTGTGGGATCAATGAGGTCTTATCTTACTGATCTGTATGTGCACTGAAGTCACACTTCACACACTCACACACACACGAGTACCTGACATGCACAAAGAGGATGAGCTGAGGCCTGCTGATATTACACTTGGCCATGGTGTTACTGGAGATGTTGAAGGCAGTGAAGTCTGGGGGAGGGGGGATGTTGTAATGCATGGAGATCTGTGGAGAGACATAAAGTCACAAACACCCATCGACATATCAGAGTGAAGGCACCAACACTACCAAAGTCAGGGCTTTGATTTCTACCCAGCTTTTTGAATTCAAGCTCCCTCCAAATGACTGTGAACTGAAATGTCAGGAGTTCTGTATGCTACAGCTTTTTGTTCATGTCTTTCACTGCTCTGTATTTTTTTCCTTTCATTTCTTTAAAATCTTGTTATTTCACCGATGAGTCAAAATATTATCTCCACTCACAGATACAGTGAATAATGTTAATTATATCATTACTACCCCCAAAGGCTAATGATGGTCACAACGCACAGTGCATCACACCCTGTTGTGTAGCCGCAGATTGTTCAGTCATGTTTCTTTGTAGGTTCTCCTCCTGTTACCTTTCTCCTTTCACTGTATTCCCACTTTCCTATTTCATATAATATGGAGTTGACCTTGTCCAGGGCTCATGCAGTGACTGACTGTACCTGTGCCATCACACAGCTCTGTCCCTCGGCTTTGACTGTGTACTCTCCGGGGACCTCAGTCAGCTTCTCCTCCTGGTACAGAAGCCTGTTGCTCTGATCCACCATGAACTCCTTGTTCAGGCCTCCTAATGACGTCACGGTCACTGCAGTGTTGCCCTCCACACTGTAGGTGGCAGCTCCATACTTAGCCAGTGCCTGGAGGGCCACCACCGTGTCCTGAGGAGCAGGGAGGTTAAGCATGTCGTTTAGAGTCGATTCAGGGTTAAAAGTTTCCCTCGAACCACCTGTGTGTGTGTGTGTGTGTGTGTGTGTGTGGTCTGTCCTACCTGTGTGGAAGAGAACCCACCATATGGGTTCTGCTGCTGAGCCAGCCAGCGGACGATTCCAGAGGCATAGTCCAAACCAAAGTCTGGCATGGCTGGACCGGAGAGCAGAGCCAGCAGCACGTAGGAGGTCATCTCCACCTCCAGAGAGTCCAGGCCTGCCTCAGAGGCTTCTGCTCTGTCCCAGTGACGGGCGCCCCCTGGAATCATCATTAGTAGGTCAGCAATAACTACCTTTGTGCACTTCACTTAAATAACTGTGTACAGATACAGATTTCCACAGTGTAAGGTGTATTTCAGAGGTTGTCTCGATGTTTCAGTTTTAGATCAGACTCAAGAAATTCTAGTTTTGCATTTTTACCAGTTTCCCTAAATAAAATCATTTTCTTCATTGTGGAAATCAGCTAATAATGGAGGTAAACCACAGCCGTTACAAAACCTTTTCTCACTTTCAACTAACATCTGTTTTCTCACTTTAACTGCTCTTTCAACTTTCTTTCAGTCTTTGTAACTCGACTGCTTTGGACATTTTCAGCTACAAAGCTAGTAGTGCACATACTGCTGATGGTTTCACTGTCTTACCCTTTGTGTTGGACCTCTGGTGCAGGTTTGTGATGAGTTTGCTCCTCATGTCCTCGTCTCCAGCCAGAGTGAAGGTGTATGACAGCAGGGCAGTGGTGTACAGGTTGTCCATTTGTCCGGCCACTGCTTCCTTCAGACAGCTCAGACACCTCTGTACTATAGGATCCTGTGAGGGACCAAAGACAAAGATGAGACTGTGAGAACTCTAACAACTGAAACAATGAATGAAACATGGAGTTGCCAGAAACTGGAGTTGCTTTGAGGATGTATTCTTAAAGACAAATTCCGTCTCGTGTTGGCATCTCCAAGGCGCTGCTGTGAGATAACAATGAAAATTATGCATTAAAAAAAACAGCTGTTATTTATATAACATAAATATTTGTTGCAGAAAGTTGCCGAAACAGGCAGAAAATCAACTGTTGGCAGACCAAGGATTTAAGTATCAACTTCATTTAAGATTCTTGAGAAAGTAGCTGCCAATCAGATGAGTGACTTTCTTCAGAAGAAAAATTATTTATTTGAATTTGATTTTCAGTCTGGATTTAGAGCGAATCATAGCACAGAGACTGCATTAGTGAAATGACCTACTAAGTGCATCAGACAAAGGACAAAGGATCAGACAAAGGAGGTTATGCGGATGATACCCAGTTGTACTTGTCAGTAAAGCCAGAGGAAATCAATCAGTTAACTAAGCTTCACACATGTCTTAAGAACATAAGGACCTGGATGAACAGTAATTTTCAGATTTTGAACTCAGATAAGACTGAAGTTATTGTAATTGGCCCCAAGCACCTCAGAAACTTAGTATCAGATGATATCGTTACTCCTGATGATATTGTTCTGGCTTCCAGTGCCACTGTGAGGAACCTTGGAGTTACTCTCGATCAAGACTTGTCCTTTAACTCCCACATGAAAGAGACTTCTAAGACTGCCTTCCTTCACCTTCATAATATAAAAATCAGGCAGAAAAACTAGTACATAGCTTGTTACTTCAGGGCTGGACTATTGCAATTCCTTATTATCAGGCTGCCCCAACAAGTCTATAAAGACTCCAGCTGATTCAAAATGCTGCAGCATGAGTACTGACAGAAACCAGGAAACAAGATCATGTTACTCCTGTATTGGTTTCTCTGCATTGGCTCCCTGTGGAATTTAAAATTCTGCTCCTCACCTACAAAGCCCTCAGTGGTCAGACACCGTCATATCTCAAGGAGCTCATAGTACCTTATTACCCTACTAAAACCCTGTGCTCCCAGAATGCAGGCCTACTAGTGGTTCCTAGAGTCTCCAAAAGAACAATTGGTGGCAGACCCTTCAGTTATCAGACTCCTCTTCTGTGGAACCATTTACTGGTTTGCCTCTTTGATAAAGCATATAGTTAGTTCTGGCTCAGGTTTTGCTTGAACGATCTACTAGTTAAGCTGCTATAGGCTTAGACTACTGGAGAATTCCCACCGAGCTCCTCTCACTCTCCATCCGTTCTCGTTCATATCCCATTAATACATGTTACTGACTCACCCCATAGTTTTATTCTTGCTCTCCTCTCTTCTCTTCTGCTGTCGCTCTCTGCAGGTTCATCTGCCCTCGGCTGCTGTGGATCTACTGCCCCCGTTACTAGTCTCATTGATTATTTATTATTATTGTTTATATTGCTATTAGTCCTATTACTAATCATGCTATTGTCCTCTCATTACTTTTAATCCTGCTGTCTTCATTAAACCTGCATTGTCCCAAGCTCTCTCTCTCTCTGTCTCTCTCTCTCAGTGAGCAGTGAGTTCAACCTGTGAACATCTCACAGTTGCAGCAACAAGAGCTCATACAGGTCTGAGATGAACATGGGAGGCTGTAAAGGACTCACCGTGACGTTGGCATCCAGCTCGAGCATGGCGGCGGTGATGTAGGCGGTCAGGGAGACGTCGTCGCTTACTCCTCCCTGGTGTAAAACACAGCAGCATGGTAGGAACAGTCAGCAAAGCATCAGCTCAGCATCGCACTTTCAGATTCATCTAATGCTTTTCTTTTCACTCAGCGTCATTAAACAGGAACATCTAAGCCCTTATGGTTTTTCTTATAGCTGAATAATATTTTGGAGGTTCTACATACTGTAGTTGTAATGATAACACTAAACCTCATATTAAACTGTCTTAATCTTTTATTACAGTCCTCTACACATAATTGCATAGATGTGAAACTGTATAAAATCATATAAAATGTGTGTGTTTGAACTGCTGTCGTTACCTTCATGCCATTGTGGAGTAGTTTTCCAACAGATCTGATGCAGCCATCAGGTCGCTGGTGTCTTGACAACCACCTCCTTGCATCTTTGATGTGTTTGGGCTGCACAAAAATGAATGGTCTCGCCCCACCAAAGGACTTCATCACAAACGCGGTCAGCCTAGAAGGTCAAGTACATGTGAACAGACACACGTTTTTTAGAAAATAAATGTAACCATGTGTTCCTGTGTTGGTAACCCTGAAATGAACCCAGCTTCAGGGCGATTACATAACAGCCTCCTGTCTCACACTAACACAGAGCGCTTGGCCTGAGCTGCATCTACAACAACACAATTATATTCCTGTGAGACGCACACAAGCCCAGTAGAATAATGACCGCTGGAGCAGACAGAGACGCAGCAAATGAATATCCACATCCCATAGACTTGGATGACTTAATTTGGACTTATTAATTAATGAATTCATCAATTAATTCATTAAAACCACAAACAACAGTGACATACTGCATCACCACCTTCAATATGTTAGCAAACAATTTCTTATTCCCACATCCAGCAGATTACAGCAATTATCTTGAGTCATGTTTCTGTCCACCTGAGGAACTCAGTCTGATATCTGCTCTTCTTTTAGCTCGATTGGTCTCTCCTGAGAAAAGTATCTGGCTCTTTAGCTGCTAAATGCTCATCACTGACTCTGTCTGTCTGTCTGCTGTTTGGTGCTGAGCAGGTGGTGTACAGTGCTACTGTGGCTGAAAACCAGACTGATTAAGGCAGCAAGGCTTAAACACAGCTGGCTGGCTGTTACACCAAAACAATGAGCTAAAAGCTTCTAAAATGCTCATTAGAATGGAGGGAAACAGCAAAGCTCCGTGATTTCCTTTCTACATTACACATGGTCTTATTTTTGTGTCATAAAAAATCTGATTAGCACAGCTTTCAAGCTGCATTAATTACTGTTGGCTACTTAAGAGAAGACAAAAAAACCAAAAACAAACAAACACCACTGACATGAAGTGTTATCACCTTATAAACCCTCAGAGCAACAGGAGCCAGCATGCACGATGTACAATATTCAGTGACCTTTCAGCTCTAATGTATTTTGGTCTCCACCATGCTGAGACAGAATGTGTGGTTGTTTGGCCGCTAAAAGCTCCACTAGCTTGTCACTAACTTTGTCTGCAGTTTGGCAGCAGTGAGTGGAACCACAGAGTTGGGTGAAAAATATCTGGGTTTGTCTCTATAAGCAACTCTTTTCATGTCTAACATAACCCTCTGACCCACTGTCCATATAAAAAATAGCAGTGCAGCTTAAATTCAGCTTTAATTTAAAAAAAAACAAAAAACTAATCAATATATTTGCTCACACGTTAGTGGAAAGTTGCAAACTTGTACATCACTGTGTTCAGTGATTTTTCATCCAACATCCTGATGGAATTCTAATGTAATTGAACACTTGAGAGCCCCAGTTTCTCCTAACCACACACACACACCCACACACCAACTGCCCAGCACCCTTTCAAAACAGCAGAGGGTTTGTTAAATCCCCTGAGGCACTGTTCTTTAAGCCCATTAAATGAAAATATTAATATTTTCTGGCAGGTTCCTCACAAAGTAAATTATTAGGATGCTTGCTGGTGCCAATCTGCAGAGAGGACACACTGTGTGTGTGTGTGTGTGTGTGTGTGTGTGTGTGTGTGTGTGTGTGTGTGTCCAACTCCCACTACCTCTACTTGTCATGTTTATTTTCTCATCAAATGAAGTGTGAGATTTGAACTGAAAATATTCTGTTTATCAGCAAAGCGTTTGAAATGTTCCATAACTATTAATGTAACTGCAGTGTTACCATGTGTTTTCTAATCCTGACCTCATTCTTTATTATTTTGGTATTTATGTCTTCAAAAACGTTGCTGTTGACAGGTGCAAGCAAGGTGAACACAGACAGTAATTTCATTTGTGAACTATAAAACAGAAACTAGCATTCTTTTAAAATGTTAAAAAAGGTAGTGCAGTAGAGTGGATGGTCCAGAGAGGCCAATACAGCATGAGCTGTCCTCAGGACCTTCCTGAGAAAAATGACCATTTACATTTATCTTATTGGATAAATGTAGCTTTCCAAACCAAGCAGTGATAACGAAAGGCTAAAAGAGACTCTCTGACTGTTCTATAAAAGAAAGTCAGCATTTCAGTAGACGCTGAGAGTTCATTTTCCTCAGGAGTAAAAGTCTTTGGTAGCATCCACATAGGACTGGAAACACGGTTTGTTATCAAGAACAATACCCAGATATCTGTAGCTCTCCACTAGGTTGATATCAACTCCTTTGATAAACGTTGGTAATGGAGCTGTTGGAGACCTTCTAAAAACAAGTGAGCCTCTCTGTGAGCAGGAATGGCTGGATGGTGTTGAATGAGTCTGGAAAGAGTGTAGGGGCCCCTATGCTGAAAGGTGCTACAGAGCTGCACAAGTTTTCATCTCCTGGCCACAGATGTCATCAGGTCCTGGGCTCTTAGTCTCAGTATGTCTGAGGAGGTTTGCCACTCTCTTCACATCAGTATCAAATGCTTCGATAAAAACCATTAAGTCCATCAGTCAGACCTTTATCTGATTTAAGACCTTCCAGTGTCTCCCCTGTTGCCCTCATTCTGTGATCCAACCATAGTTTTCATTCTGTCAGCTGTTACTGCTGAGCTCTGCCTCAGTCTTATCCTCATACCTTAGTTCAGCCTTCTTTATTTAAGCCCTGACCTTCATTAAATGCATTTTTTCTTTTTACACATCAGACCCTTAGCCCTTAATGTCTTTGGAAATCCATTGTTTGTTGTTAGGAAAAATCTTTACACTGATAGGAATTACAGAGTCTTTGCAAAAGGAGATGTAAGTACACACAACGCCTGTAGGTTCATTAGTATCAAAGGAGTCCTCCTTAAACACTGAGCAGACCGTGCAATTAAAACTCCCCTGGAGGGCATGAGGACCTGTCTTTGAACTGACACCTCCCTCCTCAGCACTGATCTATACACAGGCAGAGTGATCGGAGGAACCCAATGCAAGTCCCGCTTCAGACTTACAGGCCCCCTTAATGAAGCCAGTACACAGATCTAGTGTCTGAATTTTTACTGACCAGGTGTTTCCAGATGCGTCACTCTTTCCAAAGGCACTGTAGGAACCGTCATCGTGCTTGTAGGTGAGCTCCCTCTGATATCCTACAACACACAGACACACAGGAAATCACAGTTATATAAGACCGCCCCAGAAGTGTGAGCTCCTTTCAAATTAAAATAGTTCTTCTATTGTTCTGGGAGTCATTCCTCCAGCTGTTTCTACATCTGACCCATCCTGAATGAGAAGGGAACACACAGTAACTGATTCAGAGACAGTCCTAAGGGCTCACCACTCTCCAGAAAGCTTGTGGCCTTGTCCTGGATCTCCTGGGTCAGCTGACCAGTGCTTTTCAGGTAGTTCAGGATGAAGATGTTAGGTGCAAACCGCACCATGTTCTGCTCCCCACAGCCGTACGGCATGGCCAGGAGCTTGTCCACGTTCTTCATGGCTCGGCCCATCAGATCACCTGCAGAAGCAAAAAGATAAAAATAAAAGAGATTTTCTGAGACTCTTAAGATTCCATCCTGCACATAGCAAACTCTGCCAAGTCTCAACGGCAAAAAAATAAATAAATAAAAGACACACTCCAAATGTGAACACTTAATGTTACTAACCCAGAACAGAGACAGAGGCCCTGGCTGATCCAACCACAAACATCTCAGGCATCACAAGTGAGATCTTCTTCTCCACCGGCCCCTCTGGCAGAGAAAGCACAACAGGTGAATGACACACAGGTAAAAAGGAACAAGCTTACAGGTACTTTACATTCCAGTCCACAGAATAGAATACTTCCATGTCTAATGTGAGATACAACACTGGTGTTTCATTACCAGTTAGTCTGTCATTTGGATCATGTCTGTAGTGACTGTAGCTCCACTTTATAAACACTGAGGCAAAGTTACAACACTTCAGCTTAAGACAAAGCTAAGCTAAAATTCAATGTGTCACCATACAGATATAGACCACATAGATATGGTAACCAAACTGTTTGGTTGGAAAATCACTACAACCATCCATTTACTACTGACAAGCAAATGTGCAGCCAACAAGAACTGATCAGTACTGAACATCTGGGAGAACTTCAACCTTTGACCCCGACACAGATCTCCATGACAGACTGACATTTAAAGACGTGCTCCTCGAGTGCCCTAGTTTTGAGTCTGTTCTGAACGAGAAGGTCAAGACGGCCGTTCACCCTGAGGCTTTCAGATAACCGCCGCTGATTCTCAGGTTGTCTGTGAAAGCTCACCTGCAGGACAGAGGAGAGCGTTGTGACTGACCATCTGTGGTGTTCCTTCAGCCTTGTGGAGAGAGACAAAGGAAATTATGACTTTAGTGAATAATAGATTTCATTACCCATTTTTGGGGGTGATGCAGAAAACGATGCTATCAGAGAGGAGAGAGTGAACCACAGCAGTAAAGTAGCGGATTGTAAAAACCAACACAATGAGCTGAGTTTGTCAGAACAGCACCTTTTACACTTTAACAAATAAAATGTAAATAAAATTAAAAAGTAAAATTACACTGAAGTCATTTAATGCTTTGTTAAACTTGACTGTTTCACTGTTAAACATCAAAATGATTTGTGTTTATCACTGAAGTCTAATAAATGTGATGAAAGCATCTCCTTCCTCATAAAACATTTGAAAGCCTTTTTTTTCATACATTATTTACACACACATTTGCTAACTTGTAGTGTTCTTCTTCACAGGTGCTTTGTTATGCTTTTTTGGTACATTACTAGCACCAAATCTCTTCCTGTGAAACAGAGTGAAACTGGCATGAATGTACAGTGCTCTGTTTTTGTGTGAATGTACAGTACAAACTAAATGAAAACAACTCATAAAAACACTGTGGTTCTAACATTTTCCGAGCAAAAACACCTATGGCAGCACTGAACAGTGCAAATGGAGTCTGTACCTTTTAGTCCAGCTAAAGAAGTGGAATATATAAAGGCTCAGACATTTCAAAGATGTTCATTTCAAATGTGGTTTTAAAAAAAAAGCTGTCAGAGATGTTTAAACAAAACGTCCCCAGTGTATTTTAGTGGCAGACTATAGACTAAAGAGAACCGCTGGAATTATCTGTAAATGTTCTTTAACTAGGACTGATTACGTACATGGATGACAATTTTGATCATTTGATGAAGATTAATGATGAGTTTTATATTTATGAAGTAAAATACAATTTTCTTTTTACAGGCTCAAATATCAAGATTTTTCATTTTGCATTGTGAATACTTTGCTCTGAGACTTCACTTTGTGTTCTGATATGTCACATTGGGTATTTGTAACTTTACTGGACATCTTCAATACTAAGTTGATCAGGTCTTTTTTTCTTCTTCTTTTTTTTATTGTGATGAGAAATCACATGACCAGTGTAGTCAATACAGGTGACCAAAAAAAGAAAGCTCATTAATTAATTAAATCAACAATCAAAGTGAACACTGAATTGGAACAATAGTATTTAACAATCATCTATTGATCTAATTAATCTATGTTGCCTGATACATTGTAAGTATGTCCTATGTAAAATAATAAAATGAATTGGTCTGCGCTTTATGAAATTTAAGAAAGGAAGGAAGGAAGGATGCTCTTGTTCCAGTAGATGATTCCACTCTGTTTCATCACAGAAAGTGTAAATCCACTTGTAAATCTCGTCTGTGATGAAAACCAGTGTGATGTGTCACGGCTGACAGTCACTGACCTGCACCAGCAGGGTGCGGACCACTGTGTCGATTCGGCCAGTGTCAGGGACGGTGGCCACCTCGTTGCCACATAGCACGTCAGTCTTCAGGGCCTCAGCGCTGACCTTCAGATTCACCTCACCTGTGTGCACACAAACATGCTCTTACTCTGGAAGCAGGGGTGTATTGATTAACGCTCCCTTGCCCTGCCACATAATCCCATTTTGCATACGGAGGCAAAATATCTTCCCATCTGCTCCTCAACCCAACTCATTATCCTCCATCCCTCCTCTCTGTGTTTCACTTCCTCTCCCTGTTTCCTGTCTTATTTGCCCTCATTAATCCCTATTTGTTGTCTTATTATATTGCCTCTCTCCCATACGGCTCCATCTCCCACACCCTCCCTTCTCCCTCCCTTCACAGCCAACAATGCTTCACACAGAGGACAAGTACAGATCACCCCCCGAGGGAGAGGTTTCTGAGTGTTTCGTCAGAGATACTACCTGACTTGTTAGTACAAGTGATTGTCAGCATTCCTCTAGGGGGGAGTTAGAGGAGTGCAATTTGACATTCATAAGAGCCTCATCTCCATCCCGGCTGATGGAGGCTGATGGAAATCCTCTGCTTTCAGACCAGCCAGCGTTACAACAACAGCCGCCTCTCTTTGCTTCCAGCAGTGCAGACGCAACAGCTGTCAGTGCCCCTAATAGAGATTAATTAGCCTGTTCTGTCTGATCTCTGTCACTGAAACTAGATAAGATTCTATTGGACAGAACAAACAACATCAGTATTTAATCCTGATCCTGAAGACGTGAAATTTGCATTATGATACTGGTGACAATAATAACAGTCAACTGAAAAATGCCTCTGTGGTAATGAGGAGGAAGGGAGCCCAGAGCTGTGACTGGCTGAAACTGTTTGAGACAGTGTTCAATCAGTTTAAAAAAAAAAAAAACGGCGCCAATGCATTTTACCTGTGAACTGTCATATCTCAGGTTGAAAAGCCTTTTTAAAAGAGCATTTATTTATCATTGCCTTTATTTCAAGTCCTTAATGGGCTCGGACCAAGCTAAATAAATGATATCTAAAATGGAATTGAGTCTGCATTGGTTCTGGTCAGCTATCTATTCATACCGAGGGTGGTTGGAGTAACAATCCATGAGAAGGTCCTGCTCTCCTCTCCACACAGACACACACTGTACTGGCAGCCATCACAGTTTCTGAAGGTGAAGTCCTTTGAATCAGCCAGTGTTACCATCACCTGCACACAGGAGGAAACAAAAATACAAAAGATCACAACTCCGTCTCAGAAATAAAATATTCTGAATATATGAAGCATATATATATCCTATGTGTAGGACACAATGTGTGTAAACATGTCTCAATTAATTTCTCCCATGTCTATGATTATTATGTCTCATATCATTTGATCTTGATGAGCTGGCATCCAAGTCAAATGAAATGTGCTCATAGGCTACTTTTTCATACTTTTGCAAATCCTTTTTAAATGAATTCCATCTGTAATCTGCAATCGTTTAAACATTTACCATGATGCACTTGGAAAGGTAGTTGAAGACGGTGGCTTTGAGTGTAAAGACCTCCCCTCGGATGACGGAGTAGGGCAAAGTGAGACTGACAAAGAACGGCTGGAAGGCAGTGAGTCCAACGTTAGGCGACACGCCAAAGCCCACAGAGGAGACACAGAAAGCTCCAGCTGCCCATTTAGTGATGGTGTCAGGGACTGACTTCTCCACATTCGCTGACCCACTGTCTCTGTACAAACATACAAGAAGTCATATTAAAAACCTCAAGGAAACATGGAAACATGACTATGCTCGGTAAATTTCATGACAGTGGTAACATGTGGTGAGAATTGTCGTGTTTTGGCCTGTGGGGCAGAAGGAAACTCCATCCTTTGGGGAGACAGACTGCACAGTAAATATCACTGAAATGTGCCCATCCCTCATTCATATATGGACATGGCAGGACAAAACTGTGTCTTCAGTGGTGGACAGGAACTTCAGTCCTCCACCACCTGGACACCCAAAAACAAGTCGCACCAAGGCTAAGACTCTATAGCCATGTAAGGAGCTCTGTGAGGCAGAAACATTTCCTAACAAAACATCCAGTAGTTGTCCAGACATTCAGTCAAAACCACAAATGTTAACCTCATTGTGGTGCTGAAGCAAAAAGTCGGGAGATCACCAAGGTCATTCGGAGGCTTCATCTGGGAATGTCTGCTCCAGATTGACTGCCCTAAAATTGTCTACAAAGTGCTGTACCGACAACAAAAACCAGAGCACTTCATGGTACATAACGTGGCACAACAGGACAAATGTATCAGTGGAAAACACTGATTTAAACCAACATTTAAAGGCCCCAAAAACCTATTTTGACCATCAGCTTCTTACTGTGAGTGATAAGGTCCTATAAAACAAAACGTTCTGTGAAAGTTAGAACTGTTTTGGTTATTGGACACAGAACATTTTTGTACTTAAGTTTTTTTTCTGTTTGTCTCTGTTAAATGCTGAGTATTGTTCAGTGTTTAAATTGAATGTTTTTGGCTTTTGGATTGTTGGTCTGACTAAACAAGGTGGCATTTGAATGTATGAAAACTGTAATGGACATTTTGACAGACTGGCTAATTATTCAAAAACCAGCAAACAAAAAAAAAAATGATGAGAAACTTGTTCCTACTGCCAGTCTTTAAAATACACATGTCTGAAAATAAGGAAAATGTGAAATGTTTTGATCCTTTTCATAGGACATATCATCATTACCCCACAGTAACTAGGTCCCAGATCCAGGTCTCAGGGAAGAATGTCCTGACGGTTTCCTTCTTCTCCTCATCTTTACCTTTCAGCGCACCACCTGAACTCTGTGGCATCATGTTGAAGGCCATGGGAACAGGGGAGTCTACGAGATCTAGGAACACATGGATAAAAAAAATAAATAAATAATAAATTAATTATACAACTAAACTTACCCAAGAGAAACCAGGTCCCAGATCCAGGTCTCAGGGAAGTACGTTCTAATAGTCTTCACCATAACTTCATTTTTCAGTTTCACTCCTCCTCTTTCTAAAGCAAGGTCCACGACCATGCTGTCGCCTTCTAGCATCATGTCTATAAAATAAAGTTTGTATCAATGGACACTGGAATGGACAGTCGATGTTAAATACAAGGGACATACCATCAAACATACCCATATCATAATAATATGTATCAAATCCTCTTTCATGGCAGTTATAAGGTTTTTTCACATCAGAGTTTGTCACAATTTTGATTCCAATATCCTAGAAGGGGGAGAGAGAGAGAATGAAAGAGATGAGAGATTGTTAATTGACATACTGTACATTATTTGATCACAACAGATGACAATGCTATATCTCATGTAAATTGTTTTAAATAAGGATGTTTTTTCATAAATAAACAACTGACCACATACACTACCTGGCCAAAAAAACAAGTCGCCACCAAAAAAAAAAGGTCAGACACTCTAATATTTTGTTGGACCGCCTTTAGCTTTGATTACGGCACTGGGGCACTGTTTCCATAAGCTTCTGCAATGTCACAAGATTTATTTCCATCCAGTGTTGCATTCATTTTTCACCGAGATCTTGTATTGATGATGGGAGAGTCGGACCACTGTGAAGCCTTCTCC
>JBBMJY010000026.1:22424060-22434653 GCA_037833715.1 Toxotes lorentzi
ACTCTTTCACAGTCTGAGCCCGATGAATCCTGTCATTGTCATCTTGGAATATGCCCGTGCCATTCAGTGTATTCAGGCTACACAGCTGTTCAGTCTCAATCCCTTGTGTTCCCTTCGCATTGTGCGTGTGGAAATGCTTTTACTTTCACTATTAAACATAACACTGAGTTCTACTGTTGTTTTTCTACGATTTGATTTGAACGTTTAAGTGATCGCTGATCACCATCAGTCTTTTTTTTCCAACCACATTTCTTCCTGTAAGACGATGGTTCCCCACTATCCTTCCAGTTTTTAATAATGCATTGGACAATTTTAGTAGTTTCTGCAATCTCCTTAGATGTTTTCTCTGCTTGATGCATGCCAGTCATTTGACCCTTCTCAAACAGACTAACATCTTTGCAACAACCACAGGATGTGTCTTTCAACATGGTTGTTTAAGAAATGAGAAGCTACTCATTGCATCAGTTGGGGTTAAATAACTTGTTGCCAGCTGAAAGATAATCGCCCATGCTGTAATTATCCAATAGGAAGCTCTTACCTATTTGCTTAGTTAAATCCAGGTGGCGACTTTTTTTTTTTGGCCAGGCAGTGTATTATCAATCAATGCCAGTATCTCTTGGAGCCTGTTCTTTAATAGCCAATCAAACTCAGTTTTCTACCTTAAAGATGCTGTAGACATCGTTCTTCTGATTGCCCCGTCCAAAGTAGACTGAGCGCTTTACGCGACGAGTTGCCTGCAAGTTAATCTCTGGTTCTGGCTCTGGCTCTGGCTCTGGTTCTGGTTCTGGTTCTGGTTCAGGCTCTGGCCTTGGCACAGGGAAGCAGGGATATGGCTCAGTGTCTTCAACGTCATAGCTGTATCCTGACAACTTCTGTAAAGGCAGCTTACTGTATACCTGCAAAAAAACAAAAACAAAAAAAACTTCAGCAGACTGAATGCTGGAGGTCCACACAATGACGATCTGAATACTGAAAACTGTTTCAAGAGCTGCAGTATCTCAGTGCTTCACATAATGTTGAACAAATCAGCTGGAATAAAATTTTATTGTCACTATCTGATCTGATGCTTCTGTGCTTTGTAAAGACTAATGATCTAAACCAGTCATGTTTAAACTCTCACTACTGGCACAAGCTATCAACTGTCAGTACCTTAAATTCTGGGATAAAATAGGCTCAGTACAATCACTGCTTTCTGTGGGTCAGTGGGTACCTCCAAAAAGTCAGTGGGCCTAAAGATAAAGAACATGTAGAATGTACATGTCTTTGAGAAAACCTTAACCTACACAACATTATGCTATGCCAACACAAACACCATGTTAGGGTGTCAGTACAGGTACAAATGTTAATGTGGGTAAAAGCAGCACTGAGGGTCAGTGTCGTACGTAGTCAACAGTGAGTTCCTGCTCTGGCTGCAGCAGGAGGATGCTCTGGTCGATGGCTCTGACAGAACATAAGGAGCCTGGGTGAGCCTGGAGAGTAAGTGTGGACTTCTCCGCTGGGAGCTGTTGGACAGAGGAGAACTTCAGAGACACCTGCACAGAGACAACAAGGTGGAGAGTGATTAGTTTGGGAGCAGATTATATGACGTTTGCATCTGTGAATCTGTGTGCATGAGGCTAAAAATAATCTTAAATGCAAATATCTTTGTTTTTTATTATATATCAAAAGGTGCTTTAAATATTTATTTAATAAGCTACCTTGTTATTGAGGCAGAGCTGAATGGGGAAGTCCTGGCTGTCACCCACAGCCTCTCCACTGGGCATCACAGTGTAAACTACCACCTGGGCAAAAGGTGCCAGGTTTGTCACCTGTTGGAGTGGTACGGACATCTCTCCTTTGTTGACTGAGGCACAAAACACAGAGAGGCAAAAAAAAAAAAGATCACATGAAAGTTTGACATAACTATCAAAATACATAAAATATACTTTCTCATTGTGCTAACTAATCAATGTAAGTGCACATGGGCAAGTAATAAGCTCCTAGGTTTGCCTGAAGCAAGGTGTGGTTAACCAAGACATTAGAGGATAACAGTGGGTATAGTGAGTGGCTCTCAACCCCAAGCCCCCTCGTGACAAAACATCATCTTTTAAGTTGTAATGGTGAATTTGATTGCCAACAATTGCCTGTGGACACAACACTGATTTTAGAGTCACAAATATGAAATTTTCTCACGAAGGCTCAGTAATTACCTAAAACAGCTGGATGCTGTAGTTTCTTTTAAACAGTATTTAACCAAGAGTAAACTGTATTTGTTAGGGACTATTTTCAGTGTTGGGTTTGCTGTATTCGTAATTTTTATTCTTTTATTATTTTTTTTAATTGGCAGCAGGACAGTGTCTGTGGGATTGACAACATATACTGCATGGTAATGAGGGCAGGGAAATATAGATTATCACCAGACTTATGCTTTAAGATAAACCCTCTTAGTTCAAATGACATTCGTTTGTACCAGTTCCCTCTTTAACAGCCACTGGAACACGGCCATGCTGCACAATTGCACCTCTGGACATCACCTACAGAAAAAGAAAGAAAGACAGTGCAGGCACAGAAATGTATTTGTGCGTGTTTCTCACATAAAAAAGAAGAAAGTGCTTTGACTTGCATTTTTACACACTAAACACAGTAAACTAAACACAAATAGGTCCACCTCATTTCAGCAAAAACCTTTTCAGAGACTGAGCCAATGGATTGGTTTAATCACTGTTCAACTAAACATTACCATAATGTATGTGAGGTGTCTCTGTGATGTGATTTTTATACAGCAGGTCAGTACGAACAAGGCATTTAAATGCTGTGGCTTTAAACACCACAGCATTTCCAAATATTGTAGATGACCAGAAACTGTAAATAATCAGCAGGATATTGCCTGATTGTCTCATTCAACAATGAAGTGAGGCTCCCCTACATTGAACCAGATGGATGTTAAAATACGGAGAGTAGCTCATGACCCACAACACATACCAGGTAAAAGAAGTCGAGGACTTCCTGTCCCTTCTTAAGCTCCTCTCCCTGGATGATGTATTGAACACGTATTGTTGTATCACTGTCGCAGGAGATCTTGCTGTTGATGTGCATGAGCTTCAAAAAACTACTGCTCTTGGAGTAAAACACTGCAACGTGGTGGTGGGCCGACCTGTACTCTGGTCTACGCAAATTGCGCGGTTTAGTCTCTTTCGTCTCTGTAGAGCTCGCCTGCAGGTCAAAGGTCAAATGCACACAATCAGCCCTAAATTCTCAACCAGGAAACAACCCTAAACAAACTTGTTTAATTAAAATACAGACATATGTGGGGCACCTTCATCATAATGGATACAAGTAAGGTTTCTTTAATTAGATGTTAGTTGTGAAATTGATGAATACTTAAACTGAAATGACTGTACTGAAATAAACAGGTCTCGGGGGACCACAGGACAGTCACATTAGAGCAGTAACCAACCTTCAGAGCCACAGTGTCCTTCCACAGGGAGGTGTTTAGAGAAAACAAAGCCATGCCATTCGTGTCTGTAGTGAGGTTTATGCTTTCTGAGTCACCAACAAACAGGTACACGGGCTCGTTGGCGACAGGTTTATTGTCTGGTCCGATCACTTTGACCTGCAAACAAGTCAGAGAACAGAAGGTAACCTATTGAACACTTTCAAGATGTTACAAGACTAAAAAAAAAAAAAGGGTTAAGGGTTTGTTCCCTCTGGGTGCTTGAATGTGTTCAGAAATATTCATGGCAATCTGCCTTTTACAGTATGAGAGATCTTATGTGCAAGGGTGAGGAATCAGGACAGCACAAGAGGAAAGAAGTGTCACAAAAGGCTTCATCTGGGGAGACTGGGTAACTACACCTTTTTTCATTATTTCATGCCTATTAAGGTGGATGGTAGAGTTGCTTTGAGCATCCAGGTAAATTAAGTAAATGTCAATCAGTACAAAGAATGAGCAACAGCATTTGAAGATATTTGGTTCTTTCATAAGAAGTCAAAAAGTAAAGTGTACATCAATAACAAAACTGCTACTCCCAAAGAGCATTTCAGTGAGAAACATACAATCACCAAGCTTACAATTCTGTCTTGCTGCTTTAATATGAACAGAAGCTTAAAAATGTCTACTTCAAAGTGGCGCTAGAGAAAAGTCAGGAGAGATCGGAGGGATTCACCATGTGGGGTCCCTGAATGACTGTGTGAATTATTATTATGGGAATCAATTTCAGTCTGGACTGAAGTAGTGGGCCAACTGACTGACACTGCCATCCCTTGAACCGCCCCACTAGCAAGTATAAAAAGGAACCATACATCTTCGTAGTGTGCTGACAGAGGCTATAGCTCCCAGAGTGATTACCTTTCCTTCAAAGGGAATGCTAGGTTTGTACGCTGCAGGTACATCCTCAAAGGTGACAGTCCTGATGTGACTGCTGAAGCTGGTCTGCGCACTGCCTTTAATAATGACCCCTAGATGGTAATAAACACACATCACAGCTTGTCAGGAACTGCTGCTGATTATTCAATGAACTGTATCTGCCATCCAGTCAACCTACCTGTGCCATACTCTTCTATTTTAGCATTCACCTCAAAACTGTCTTCATACATGTTCTTGTTGAGGGCAAACTGTGTCACGTTTACAGTTTGTGTAGCACAACCACTTTTATCCGTCTAGAAAATAAAAACAAGTGTGAATTTGAATTTCAAATTAAAACCATAATCAAATTTAGTGAAAGAGGACTCACAATTTTTCATCTGGAATACTCACAATCATTTCATAAGTCTTGCATAGATCATTTTCTTGGGCACTTGAATACCAGTAAAACCGGAAGGCATTTCTACAAAATACTGCTTTGACTGAACCAAGAACTGGTTTTCCATAGGTGTATCTGCAGGAAAGAGCACAAGGACACAAATGTTTTTAAACTGATCCTGATTTAATACTTCACAGAAGACAGGGGGTGTTTAGTTGACTTTAACCATTTTAGGTGATGCTTAGGGAATGCATAAAATTGAAATTAAAACTTGCTGAGTGTGTGTGTGTGTGTGTGTGTGTGTATATATACACAGAACACAAGGACACAAGTGTGTGTGTGTATATACACACACACACACACACACCCTCAGTTTTTTGTACTGTCCACAAAAATGAAACTTAAAAATAACATTCATTTTCTGCACTGTTATAGAAACCCTTGCATTAATGTTCTTGCAGAGCTGCACAGCATCTTCCGCAAGAAGTTCACGACCTTGAGGAGGTCCAAGTGGCACAAAGGACGCAAGGGAGAGATCCGCCTTTCCTGCGAACCCATTTGTGTTTACAAAACGGCTGCTATAGAGCAGAAGTGCAGTGGACAGCTCCAGACTGAGATCTTGTGAGTCCTTGATCAACCGACCTACACCAACCATGGAATTTAATGGGAAGGAGCCCAGCTGGAAGGAGGTCCGGGAGGTGGTCAAGAAGGCAAGAGCAAGCTCACAAGGTTTGTAAGAACTGCCAAGGTTGCTCTAAAGTCCAGTATGAGGTGCGAGCATCAATCAAGGATGAGCATGGCACCAGAATGGTTGGAATGCAGCAGCAGCGACCCTGGAAAGCTGGGAGCAAGCGGTGGAGCACATAGGCCAAGCATTCTGCTATGGAACTTAGCAGCTTGCGCACTGTGCCTCAAGAGAGGGCCCTTTGAGAAGCCAGCGTCAGCTGCCAGGACCACTTTCTCTGGCCTTCAAGGAATTTGTCAATACCGGGAGCTAAAAGTCAACCCGAGGGTACAACTGAAGTTCTTAGAAACTGCTGCCACAACTCTTAGGCCAGACTTGATGCCGATCTCAGAAGTCTCCATGGAAATTGACAACACATCTGCTGGTGCTGTTGCCACTGAACTACTGCCATGGGAAACACCCATTCAAGAGTCTTGAAGCTTCCCAAAATGGTTTTATCCTCTTAAGGAAATAGAAAAAAATCTACAATAGCAACAGCATCATTATAATTTATGTTTCTTTGTACAAAAAGTGAGGAGATTTTAATTTTCGGTTTGGCTTTAATAAATGGCTTATTATCTCCTAAACATCAGTGCCACTGTTAACCTCTGTCTGCTCTTTTTAAGTGTGATACTTACTTTCCACAAATCTTTAGCGTTGCCTCTTTGTCCAGGATGGTTATCACACTGGGCAGGTGAATCTTTACCTCATACTTTGGCAAAACTAAAGCAAAGGAAACAGAGTCCAAAATGTTAAAGCTGGAAATTTACACAGATCAAACTCATCGTTATTTTGGTAAATGTGAGACAGTTGTATTTTTTTAAGATGTAGTTGCAGAAGACCGTATTCCTTGATGTCAAAGCTGTGGGATATTTGCTCTCCCTTGTCCGTTGAGGCAGTGATCGTGTAGCTTCCTTGTACTGCCTCAGGAATCATGGGGTGGGAAAGATCAAGGATGCCGCTAACAATGGGCTTATTCAACCACTGGGCAATGCGATTTGAACTGGGATCCTACAAACAGTAAAAAAGACACGCATTTGGCTGTTTGATCCGCATTACATTAAAGCCTCTTTTGTCACATGATTACGTGTCTTGCAGCCTATGTTTGTTATTAACACTAGGAATCAACAAACATTTTAAAATCCTACATAGAGGGGATTTTAAAAAGGATCTCAAGATAATACAGTATAAATCATACAGTTAAACATGATTGCAGTTGTGTAAGATTACCTGTGTGTGTCCCCTTCACCTTTAAATAAATATTATGTTTCCAAGTTTTAATCCTCTGTCCCTCTGTTAATTATGTTATCCTTGGTTTCTGTGTGTCTATGTGAAAAGCCATCTTTGTGTATTTATATCATATATCAAAATATTTGCCTTTACTCCTATAAAATGGCAAAATATTTTTGATGACTCATCCTGAACATATGCCAAAATTAATCCAATCAAATGTGATTTGGGGCAAGCCACACCCATTTTTGAGTGATCAATTAAATCCCTGGACTATCTGATCAAATATCCCTCAAGTTGATACGCCCCCTCACACACTGTTCCCTTGGAAATGCATCGCATTACAGAAGCTAAAGCTGCAGATAAACATGCTCTAACTGCTAAGTTACATACCAGATAACAATAATGTTGCTGGTTCGATTCAAGTCAGGGACCTTTATCTTATGTCATAAAACACTCTTTCTCTCCCCCTCATTTCCTGTCTTCTATCGAATAAAGACAAATATGCCAGAAAACATTTCTTAAAAAGAAGAGAAGCAACTAGTCAACAGCAGTGTTACATTAAGATTAGTTTGCAAATAAGCTGCAACAAGTTGAAGTGTTCCTTACCTGGAGCTCCACCATTTTGTACTGAAAACCAAAGAAACAAGGGAACATTTTTGTAAAAGCTACTTAGAAGTACAGAGAATTTGCACAATATACACAATATGCTTTTTACACTATAATAACGTAGTATAATAGTTCAATAATTACAGTATAATAGATTATGATGGTCACAGAAGAAGCATCATGATGTGGTCAGTTTTTCAATAACATTTCTTCTGTTTATTTAATGTTGAGACTATTTGAAATGTTTGTTATACCTGATGGGATTTACCACTTTCTAACAAGCTACCTTCATCATGTGATTTATCTGAATGGATTTCACAGTCACTGCACGCAGTTGTGTTTTCAGTCTCTGAACACAAACGGAAAAGGCCTCAAGCCCATATTGATTCAGATGTTTGGGTCAAATGCAGTGTGTGCCAAATGAACTCTGACAGCATGTTTATCAGACTACTCCACACAGCGCTTCACACCCACGCTGTCTTCAAAATCAACAAACAGCCCTACTTTCACCTCCCACTCTCCTGAACCAAAATAGACCTCACTCGTCAGATTCACTGACTGCTTGGTAGAAAGCACACCAGATTACTAAGTTCACCGGATGGAATTATTACACATATCACACAACATCACATGATTTTGAAGAAAATAAATAAAACTTACCACTCGAGCTACAGGGATGAAATTGGTATCCATGGAGACAATTCTAAACTGGACTTTAATGAAAAAGGAAGAAAAAACAAAAACAAAATTACCATCAATTTATTGTACAGAAATAAATAACAGTGTAAGGAAAACAGCAGACAAATGAAGCTAATGAACAGAAACGAAATCCTTCATTACTTTCCAACTAGTGCTAGCGCATGGGATTACAAGAGCATAAAGTTTCTGGTGACAGCAGATGGTGTTGAAACAAAGCTGAAAAACAATTATTAAAGAGAAGTATTCATCAACAGTTTTTGGTTAATGAGAAACGAGGGACATTCTATTGATTTAGTATTGCACTTCCATAAAGATAAAGAATGGCTAAAGCTGAAGCTGCAGAGGACTAGCTTTCCTGACTTCAGTCCCCCACACCGTGTCTACAGAAGGTGTAGTGAGAGCAACATGTTAGCAGATCAGCAGCTCTGGTGGTGCTGCCCATGTGGGTCCACTCAAGAGGCATTCAGGTAAAGTACTGAGCTGCAGGTCACCCGCATTTTCAAAGTGCTCTGAGCCCAATCCACAGCCACTCTGGTTAGACGTATAAAACGTCCTGGTAAACACCCATCTTCTGCTGACGATTGCTAACCTCCACGCCCAAGCAAAGACCAGGGTATTAACATCACTTCGACATTATCAAGGTGTTTACTCAGTTCTGACCATCAGATGACACTGTAACCAACCTTTTTCAAAGGTTTAGTAGTAATAACCACATCAGTTTTAATGTGTAAAATTGGTTGGTGTATCCAATTTGATTTTACTTGGAATTCCACTGATTTCACATCTGAAGATCACTTCGCTCGTCACAAGGAGTAACCCCTAAAGATGTCATCAGGGTTATTTCAAACTCGGCTTTAGGCTTCAAAGTTTTGAATGACAGCCCCTGTTACAACCTGGGGGCATGGAGTTTGAAACACGGGTGTGTACCTGTTAGGAAGGGTCTAGTGACACATGCTATAGTCTTATGGGACAATAAGGAAATACCAATCCTACTAATATGCCAGGTGTAGGATAGAGATAACACATGAATAATTCCAAATGTAACGCATAGCAAAATTAAGAGAAAAAAAAAAATCTACATTGTATTTTTTTTTTTTCAGATTACAAACAGCCTCACCAAGAACCATTCGTCTGTGGGCTGAACATAGACATAATTCCTAAAGTTGTCAAGTAGTGGCTCAGCATTATGCTGATATTATGAAGTAGTCTACAATTGTGCAAGCACAGCCGAATTGATAAGTAGTGCAGAGAGGATAATGTAGGCAAGATGAACTGTACAACTGCAGCAGAGATCTACCACACAGGATACTCTAATACTTCTAACATCTTCCCAGAGGACAGTGCCAGAGTTTTAATGATTCTGATTCATAACTTAGACACCTACCAGTCTGTCCAGGCTTGTAGATAGGTTTATCGGTCTGGATGATATGGATAAAAGTAGGAGGCTCAATGACAACTTTGGTACTGTCGACCATCCCCATGACCTCACCCTGAATAACGACACGAATTGTTGCCACGATTCTGCTGCTCACCACAGGGACCTGCAATATCAGAAAACACACATCTGTCAGACAGGACCATGGTTAATTTGAATGTTCAGGAGGAGAGGAAGGAAGGAAGGGAGGACTTTTAATTTGACCTCATGCAGAACCATAATTTGTGCCCAGTTGACAAAGACTTTTTTCTCATTTTCCTTCTCTGGAGAGTGTTTGCTTTGACACATCTGTTAGCTATAATGTTATAGAATAACTGCTTGGAAGCAAATCCATCTGAGCTCGTCTGATATTGAGCAATAACAGACCTCTTCCATGACACAAGGTTAATTATGGGATGCCGTCATACTGGTACAGCATATGTTTTCACTTACTAATGGAGCTGCCATTACATAACAGAGACTGGAACCACTTCCAAAATTTGTGAGGGGCTTTTTTTTGTGTGTGTGTGTGTGTGTGTGTGTGCGCGCGCATGCGTGTGCATGTGTGTGAGTGTGTGTGTGTTGTGAGAATGAGAGTAGGGGGCAGAGGAATGCAGGTACATAGCTGGCCTCTGGCAGAAAGCAACCTTTGATTAGTTGCAGATAAACAAATTCCAGACCGGTCCTGCAACGGGGTCAAACACTGGGGAACGAAGTGAAGCTAACTGCTATTGGCATAGAGCTGATTGGGGTTAGGGGTCGTTTTGCATCAATATGTTGCAATGCCTGTAAGTTGCATAACAGCAACCAGTGGTGTGACAGAAACCAGAGCAGTAATTTAAAGAGAACCACTGACATTGACAGCGTCGATTATGGCGCCACCTGGTTAATTAGGCACATAATGATGCCAGGATTTGTGCCATTAGTTTAATGGAGAGCTAGGGTAATCAATTCAATTCAATTTTATTTTATTTATATAGCACCTCCCAGAGCCTGACCCCAGATCAGCACTTAAGGCGACAGTGGCAAGGAAAAACTCATTGAGCAGAACCTGGCTCATATGAGGGACCCTCCTGCCGAGGGCCGGGCTGGGTGAAAGGAGGAAAAGGAGGAAGATAAGACAGCTGGGAATAGAGGAGAGGAGGAGAGGGACATGCAGCATATAAAACATGATACAAACAGGGTTGGCAGTGGAC
>JBBMJY010000026.1:22443056-22464760 GCA_037833715.1 Toxotes lorentzi
TAATTGGACCTTTGCTTTTGCGGGTAGTGGGGATGGGGGAAAAAGGTTTGAACCTTTGGAAAGAGGCAAGTTTCCCCCCCCCCCCCCCCCCCTTTTATGCTATGCTAAGCTAAGGTAACTGCTGCCTAATGACTAAGTTCGTCCAATTTCCTGAAATGTTGAAATATTTCTTTAAATGGTGTGACCTTTGTCAGAGCATGTACTGCACAAACTTGTCTGACAACACAAAATGACGCAAAACAATGAGCAGGTGTGGTCAAGCTTGTTGGAATTGCTGGAATTCCTATACGATCTGTATCTGGATACATTACCTGCATAACAATGATGTCTGGATTGTGATCAGATCTCACCATGCAAATTAGGCTGAACTGGCTGGGTTGCAGATGCATTCTGTATGCATTTATATCACAAGTCACATACATTACCTTATCCAGGTGATGCATTTTAATGGCAGCTTGGGGGAAAATTCTTTGACATTGCTGTATTGTTTTAAAAACTGAGAGTGCAGTTGACTTCACTGTGATTCCATTTTATTTAGACAAGCTTGTGCTGATGATAGAATCCTGACAACGCTGCATTTTCTGTCTCTTTATAGAAAATATTCTCCTCACTCATTTCATCAAGTCTAGCAATGAATTCAATTCTAAATCCTATTAAGAACATGTCTTATCAACTTTACATGTTCACAGTGAGTCTTTCATTTAAAAACCACTGATGTGTTTTTAAAGCTACACTATATAAAACAAACACAAGTAGCTTTGGTTTTTATTAAATGACTCTACCAGCTATGGAATAAACAATCGTATCATACCAGATATATAAACTGATGAATGCACTGTGTGTGAACAGACTCTTGTATGATGATGAAGCTGTTGATGTTTTCTCTCCTTGTGGGTTTTTATGTATGAATGATATTCTGTGCTCCCGTCTCTCATTATTTGTGGACTCGTCTGCCTTGAATCATCCCTTAAGGCGTGAATAAAAATTCTGAATTGGCTTGTACTGGAAGCACGCTCCATCTGACCCCATTGTTGAAGTCCCAAGTGGAAAGAATCTCCTTCTGGTTAACCTCCGTTTGACTTAAACACCACCAACAAACCTCCATCTGTGTTTCTGCCTCACCTGCATTCAGCTGAAAAACAAACCAACCCCCAACTTTCCATTTCTCATTGTCAGGCTGTGGCTCCTCAGTTACCACAGGGCTCCTGGTGGAGGTGCTGAGGGAGCAGGGAGAACATTGTTTGAACTACAGTAAAACGCAGCTCCCTTTAGCTCCCAGATCAAAGGCAGAGGATTACCAACAGCCTGCTGTAATGAGACCACGATGACTTGAAATAGCTGGGATGGCTTGGTACACTCTTCCCCAACCACAACATTGTTACGAGAGACTGCAGTGGAAAACCCTGAGAAACACAACAGTAATCTAGTAATGTGGGTTTCTCTGGATGTAAACTCATCTGCTCAGCTTTGTGATCCTGCTAGAAAACTGAAGTGGAAATGTGAGATTTAATAAATATCTGGTTTTATAATGACAAAATCAGCATTCCTGCCATGAAAGAGGCACCGTGCATTGAAATGATGTTATTTGTCCTTCATGGCTGTTTTTTACCTGAGTTCCCTGACAGTGGTGGATGGCCTGTCTCACTCAATAAACCCCACTTGTCTTCAGTTTGTTGTAATTTAATATGTTGTACAAGACATTGTGTGTGTTTATGTTCCTATCATCCATCCAAGTCTGTGTCAGAGCTTGCTTATTTATTTATCTATGTTTTCACATTTGGTTTTAGACATTGTAGAGATTTAAACTTCATTATTTTTTGTTGTCATTTTGCCTTTTATTTTGACAGTGACAGAAGAGATAGAGACAGTAAATGAAGGCAGTGAGGGAAGTGACATGTAACAAAGGCCCCATATCAAATCAATGTGCCTCTTAACCACTAAGCCAATCACACAACTGTAATTAAATTTGATGATTTTTAGAAATTCAGCGTCTCTTCACTTTATATGAAACCCAATTAAAACATTTTTTAAAAGTCCAGCTCAAAATTAAAATTTATTCTGTTTCGGACAGTGTAACACTAGTTCTAAAAAACCTTAATGTAAGTTGTGGTTTAAACATTTAACATTTAAACATTTTTTTTCATGTAGAAACATTTCTTTTTTGAATTGTTTCTCCCTTTATTAATTTCACAACCCCTTATGAGTGGACCCTGTTGGTTCAGGTCCTGACTCCTAGGTATGGAACTACTGAAACAGACTAACAACAATGGCCAAACCTCTAAGTTAAATGACATTGCTATAGTGGTCAGGGCTTCTTCCTCCGGTTATTTTGAAAAGATATTTAAATGTGTTGTCAAAAAGCTTGCTTTAAATAAATCGTGTGTAAATATCCCTGTCAAGCTGTCAAAAAAGAAAATGATTTCACTGCAGCTGCACAAAAGAGAAGAAGAAAAACATAGAAGATTAGGTTACTTGATTTTGCTGGATTATTTTAATGCACTAAAACAAAGTGTGTGCTGTTTATTATATTTTGTCTACTTTCATGCATGTGTGTGTTTTAAAGATAACGAGGTGTGTGTGAAATTCTACGGGCAATAGTTAAACCTACAAGTCTACAAAATAAGTCAAAATGTCATAATAAACAGATTTAATAATGAGACCTCCCATAATCATCGTTTCATCATCTAAAAGACGTTCATGGTCAGATTAATGGGTTAATTAATTCATGTTTATTCATGCTGCTTTGTGCTGTGAATTTGTAAACAGAAGCAGTGTAAGATTAATTAAAGTTTCAGTCTCACAGTAAACAAAGATGGAAATTCACAGTGTATCTGACACAGTGTTTTGTCTCATAACAAGCGATTACACCAACTGATAATATCACAATGAGCAGTGCTGAAAGCAAATGTGTGTATCATGGGGATTGATTTACACTGTCTGCATTTCATATTCTTTTATATTCTTCCTTGCTCCCTGTGCACCAGTATTATCCCCATCTGAGGGTCTAACATGTTAATTTAATTTCATATTTAAAGCAAATTAATTCATTTGCATTTTACATTTGCGCTGCTGTGTGAGCGTGAGCCAACTGCTCTGCAGTATTGTTGTATGAACGCTGTAATTACGGCTGGTTTTGACATCCCCTCGGTGCCCGGCTCCCTATCGCAGAGATGAGAGGAGAAAGTGACACGCTGCCTCACATGTTCTCCTCAGGGAACACTTATCAAAACAATACGCCAGCCATCAGTCAAACACAGCCCTGCACACTTTGCCACTTTGAAGTCTCCCCATCCTCTTGTTTTTTTTAATCCCCTTCGCCTTTTCTCTCATTGTAATCCCACTGTAACTGCAGGGATTATTCACAATTCAGACCATTTGTTCATACAAATACAACACTTCATCAACAAATAACAATATGTTGAGACCAACTATTGAATGGGAGACTAAATCTAAATGGGTTGTGCTGGCACTGCCATGCATCTCTGCCTCAGTGTTGCCAATCCCTGTAAAAAGTTAATGTAAGCAGGATTCACAGAGAGCTGCTGGTGATGAAATTATGGTGTAACTGATACCAATGTGCCATAGTAGAGGAGTGCATGGCCGCCTGCGTCTTTGAAGGAGGCTCTTCCCATCCCACGATGCTCTGCTGGAGAGGGCTCCTGTATGGTTGTACAGTACAAAAGGACAGATGGAGGGCAATACTGCACAAAAAGCAGGCAATCGTTTTGCCGCAATACAGAAAAAGCAAGTTAAGGAATTCATTGTGGATTCACTATTGCACAAAACACTGAAATCTGTGGACTGTAAATATATACAGTATATGAAGTATACAGTGTGGGGGGTTCATATCAAACAGAATATGTTATTCATAGGCCGAGGTTACAGACATTTCACATTTTTCTAAAAAAGCAAACATCAGTATTTTATTTCTTTAAATCGGCAATAATAATGAAATGATTTTCAACATATAGTCAAACATAAAACAGTGATGCTTGCAGTTAATTTCAAATATAATTGAAGTAATCATTTTTTACTGTTTTCTATTTCCTTGTGGAATGATTAGTCTTAAATCTTGAGTTTTCAGGTGAACGTTCTTAGGAGAACACTGGAACGTCAGATCAAAATGCTACTGCTGATTCGTTCAGTATCTGATCTTGAATAGTGATTTGTTATGGAACTGATTAAATTAAAAATTCTTGCAGGGGCATTGCACATATCACCACAACTTTTCCTGATCTCCGCAACCCAGGATGATTACAAATTCATGCGCAACTAAAGAGGTGCATCATGCATAATAAAAAACTGCACTGCCTGCAAAAATAGCAAGATGAACAGTGTAAACAATGAGAGTGTGTGAGCTCTGAGGGGGAGGCCGTAAAAGCCACAACTAGAGGGATGCCAAAAACATGTTTTTGAGAGGGGTGAGCCAGTGTTGCCTATTACTATAGCAACAGGAAGACCTGGCTGCTTCAATCAGCTCTTGGTTTGTTGTGGAGGCCAAGGATAGGCAGCGGTGCTCCAGCCAGGGAGCCACGCAGAGCCGTCCTGGTTTTACTAATGAGGGCAGCGGGACACGCTGGGTGTCAGCCAGCCAGTCCGACCTCCACATGTCCTACCTGTCACACTGCCTGTCATGCCACACGGGCAGCCTGGAGGTCAGGTGTAAAGAAACACAAACAGAGTGACAGCCTGGTCAGAGAGAGAATAAATAGATCTGATTACAGAAAAAGTAAACCTGAGTACCTGTTAACAGCCGTGGTATGAACAGACTCATTATCACCTCACAGATAGATTTCAACCATGAGACACCGTTCACAGCGGGTTTACCAGACACCTTTTAGAGGCAGAATGTGATCGTCATACACACATTTCACTTCGTTTAAATTGCAGCCACCGAAGAACAGCAGTTTTACTGCCACTCTCCATAAACTTAACGGCACCAGCTACATGTCTCTTTCACTCTGTTTGGGATTTGAGATCAATCAGTGTGGGATCAAAGTTTGTCCTTCAGCAACTTGAAGTGACAGACAGCCACATTTTGCACACTGTAAAAACATCCACATCTTGTGTGTGATTGATTTACGTCTTTACGTTTTTATTCTTCCAGTCACTGCAGTTACAGTAGATTGATTGTTTGTTTTTTATGGTTCATTAAACCTCATGATTAAATAAAGGTTCTGTGTTGAGAAGTGTGTTAAAAAATAATGATGTTGTTGTGACAGTGATGAGCGTTATAAAGGCGTCAGAGTGTGAGGTGGATTTGTGTAGTGAAGCAAATTTTGTGAGTTTGTTCACACACAAATTTTCATTCATTGTTTATACTCCATCCTGTATTATGGGTGACCACAGGCAGAGCGTTTTTGGATGTGGGGGTGTGAACTGGGATTACACTGTTTAGGAAAATGTATGTTAAAAAGAAAGTCAAATTAAGATTAATCTACCAGTTTTTTTTATACAATATGTATCTGAAAAATAGTGTTAGTCATTCCACCTGATAAATTATATACATACGTGTATATCTCTATATAGCTTCTCTGAAAATTATATAAAATTTGCTTAGAATCCCACAAAATAGTTTTACAAAACACTGAGTTAGATTTTCACCCTGAAAAGACCATAATCTTTAGACCTTAATCCACGTATATATTTTTCATGAAGCTGCTTACTAAACACTGAATATGTGTTTATATCTGAAATATAATGCAGTGGAAGTAAAGTAGTAACCTTTATTAGCTACATGAAAAGTTTGATAAAGGTACTTAAGGTGGGTTTAGCTGCCATATCATTAATGTCAGTGAAAAGGTTTGCAAATATAAATGATTTACATATTTGTATTAGATTCATAGATCTATATGTATTTCTGGAGAAAATCCACACAGGATGCACAAAGTATTACAAATTGATGGAAGTGATGCTGAAATAGTGTGCCATGGAGAAAATAAACATATGCCGAATTGTTACTGATTTTAAGTGTCTGCTTGTCTAATTTTGATCCCAGCTGGAGGTCACGGTTTCCTTTTACCGAACCATAGCCAGTTATAACAAACGGCACTCCAGTCCCAGGTTGGTGCTAATGTGTAATGATTAGCAATCAGTAAGACTGATAGCAGGCCAATAGAAATAGAAAAGTTCCCCCAGATAAACCAATGGTGTGGCCACATTGTTAAGGCGTTCAGCGAATCCCCAGCGGATCTGATGCAACAGGGCTGCAACTAAAGTTACACCTTCGAACTGCAACATGATGTCCTTCCGCTACGGCGCACTGAAAACTAGTACCGGCAATTCCGTCTGCTGAGCACGTCCCTCGATCTTCTGCGCTGTCCTTATTTAAAAGTGTGTGTAGGGTTTTAGAAACGTCTTTAACATGTTGTTTTGTTATTTCGAGAATGGCAGGATGAGATAAAGAGGGAGCTTATAGACTTTAAAGGCAGCTGTGTGTGAGGAGCAAAAGTTCTTATTCATGTTACTGTTTGTGACTTGGCAGGGCAGTACGTTATTTATGTACATTGCAGTTTTAATAATGAAGTTATTTCTGGAGATCATAACTGCTGTGCGAAGCACCAAAAAGACGACAATTAGTGTAGTTTGTAGTTTTTAATTCTACAAAAAAATATTTCTATTTAGTTAAAGTACAGGCAAAAGAAAGAAAAGAAAACAAAATAAAGAGGAGTAAAACGAGGCAGGACATGCAGGATGAGTGTGTGCAGCTGACACAAACAGGCTGTGGCCTCTGGATAATGGGAAAGTCCCCAGGTTCATGACGTAACGGCCGGGTGAGCGCTGCAAACTGCGGATTAATTCCATCTCGTGTGATCAGGTCCGAGCATTAGGAGTTGGAGAAGTAGCGGATTTAAAAACTTTCTGTCTGCTAGTCTTTTCGTAAATAGCACTTCAAGAAGAGTCTCTGACTTCCAAAAGAGAAAAAGATGGCTTTTTAAACCGTGACTGTCTTCGTCCTCACCGTAAAGCTTCGTGTGCTTTGCCTGTGCAACGCACTTTACAAGACTATTCCGAAACTATGGGGTGAGTACAACTGTTATGTGGCTTTGGCGGAACAGAGGAAAGTTCAGGGGAGGAATTAGCGAATAAACCAGCTCAGACATGGTTCAAACTAACGATATGTTGTGTTAATTCATGTTTTAATTCACGTCATTTACACGGTTATTTGGGATATTATTGCTGTTTTAAAGTGACCGTATCAAAGTTACTTTTTCATGTGAAAAAAAAACAGATTTTTGACTCATGATACATTTTTGAGTGTCACAAATAACTTACATTATGTAAAATAACTTTCTATGTTGTGTGTGTAAAAGTCTTTAATTGTGTTATTCAAGTAATGTAAAAGTCTTATTTGTGATTTTAGTTCTTATTTTTTAGCATTTTCAAATAGTGTTATTGTTTCTCATGTATGTCAGCTTACTGTTTTACATGTTGATAATTAAATTGTGACAGTGTAAGGTGACAGGTAAACAGAACAGTGAAGAGTTAGTTTGAACTCAGTAAACCTTTAAACTAAAGTTATTTTGGAGTGTTATTTTAAAATTTGAATTATTATAATGTTTTTTTTTAATATTTTTGGGGTAATTTGTAATTGTTTTAGAGCTGGAAATGGCACTTTTAAATGCTGAATCAAATTTTGTGATGTTTGTGTATTTCCCTAATTTTTCCCACAGGTCTTCCACTACTCTTTCATCCACCCAGTGCACGGTTTGTGCTTTTGAACAATTCGATCGAAGCAGACGACACAATGGCGGCATCGATCCTTCGCAGGAAAATTCCTCCCATTTGCACAGACGAGCTCGGTGCTCCCCTTCTCCAACAGGCTAGCCACAGCCAATCACGGCCCAGGACGGGGGCGGAGCCTGTGGAGAGGCAGCACTTAATTGGTGAGTTTTGCCAAGACGCTTTTTTATTTTTCCACATCCCGAGGTCGGAGCCGCAGTGCAGCACGGGGCTAATGTCGTACAGTGAGTACATCTAAGTGGATATTTATCGAATGCAGACGATGCTGTTCAATCATTTTCAGATGATCGGTTAGTTGTTCACTTGGATTTTTCGGATGTATTGTTTGATTTTAGTCTAAGCTTTTATTCTCTTGAACTTGCGTGATTTAAGAATTTTTTCCTGAATTTGTATTTTTTATTTGTTATTTTATACAAACAGCTGAATGAAAAAAATGGATTGTTTTACTTACTATATGGTTATTATTTTAAATTTTTATAGGTGATGGTCACTCAGATTGGATGACGGAAAAAGTTGATTTGTCTTCATTTGTGTCGACGACCGAGTCTTCTCCAAGCTCTTCACTTCCACCCTCGCCATTAGAACAAGATGTCAAGGTGCCCTCGGATCTGGAGGTCATGACCTCTCTATTGCAGGAGGAGCTGGCTCAGCTGGAGGACTACTTCCGCTCCGAGTCTACGTCCACAACAAGCAAGTTGGAGAAATCCTCAAAATGTGACAAGGGTGCTCAAGCCATGGGCTCCCAGTCTTATTATCAGTTACCCTATGGATCGTATGGGTCCAGCCAATCAGAAACCAGCCCTGTGGTTGTTACCTTGGCAACAGGGGAATTGGACCTGGCCAGCTTCTGTGGCGGTCCCATCGGCAGAACCAAAATCGCTCGGCCTGCTCCGTACAACTACCACCACCGCTACCACCACAACAACGGGCGAAGAATTATCAGCGAGGCTGTGAAAGTCGGGGAGGAAGTTGGACTTGATACGTGGGGCTCCAGGGGAAATTACTCAGGAAGCACAGAGTTGTCTGTGAACCACTACTCCACACTGAAGACGGTGAGCAAGAACAGCCTCGGCAGTGTCAAGAAGGTGAGAGAATGTGCTTTATCGTTGAAGGAAGAGGAGAGTTATTGTTTTTCAGAAGGAATGTTTTGCAGCGAAGAGATTGCCCGAGGTTTTTGTCTGGGTGGCTCATACGAGAGCCACCACAAGCGAGAGGGACAGTTGATGCACAATGTAAAGGTCAATGTAAGTTACGACAGCACGGGGCTTGATGTTTTGCATTGCAGCAAAGATGGAGGACTTTCTGGAAGTATTCCCCAAGAGACAATGGTGGCCGGTGACGGCTACTTCCACCAGTCCATGGCCAGCACAGAGCCTTACCATAGCTTTATAGGTGACCTAGATCAGCCGTCACAAGCACAGGCTGTAGAGCCCCAACATGGCCACTACCTCTATCCAGAATGCCTTGCAGACCAAAGCTATGAATGTCTGTCCAGAGGGGAGGGCGAGGGGCCGCTGATGGGCGCCCCCATCCACCGCCCCACTCAGAGGCTAAAGGATGAGCACTGCTCCATCAAACCATCTCTGGTGATGGGCGCCGGTTCTCTGGATAGCAGCAGCGGAGAGAGGAAGCAGAAGAAGAGAGACCAGAACAAAACTGCTGCTCACAGGTAAATGATCTACTCTCTCTTCTTAAAAAATAGGTTTCAACCTTCATTAACATGTAAGAATAGGTTTTGTGGTCTGAAGACTGATGGGACGTTAATGAACATGCGATTCACCACAACAAAAAGTAAAAAAAAAAAAAAATCACAATCACAACAAAGGTATTTTTTAGTTCAGCCAATGTTGGAGTGAGTCATTACTGATAACATACATGCTTTTTTAGCTTATTAATCACTTGATGGTACCTGAATACTTGTTGATTTGCTTCACACTTCAACATGGCTGGAGTGTTACATAAACCAGTCACTCCGATGCTTTAAATGTCCTGCAGACTGTTGGAGGGAAATGGAAAGTCCCTCACTGTCTGCCAGATTCAGCCCCACCTAACCATTTCTATAAGTCTGGTTTGTCTGTGTGAGCAAGTTTCATTTATTCACATCTGTGTAAGATGAGATATGTATGTTGACAGAGTTTATATAATATCAACAGGGGAAATGACTTAATGAAGTTTGAAAAGGTCGATATTGATCAGTCATGACCTGTGCAGTAGGTGGAACAAACAGCACATCATGTTATCTTAGGGATGGGATGTCTGAAATGTGTAATGAGTAATCCACCTGATGTAGCTCAAAGGTCATGCTCGCTTGACACATTAATAAAGGTGCAAGGCAGCAAAAACCAACCAAAATGCATTCTTTCCTACTGCAGGTACAGGCTGCGTAAGAGGGCGGAGCTGGACTCTCTAGAGGAGGAGCTTCATGGCCTCGAGGGGCAGAACCGGGAGCTTCGTGACAAGGCGGAGTCGGTGGAACGAGAAATCCAGTATGTCAAAGATTTACTGATCGAGGTCTACAAGGCTCGCAGTCAGCGGCTCAAACAGGATGGCAGTGCCTAAAACGCCCACGCTGACCTCACCTCCAAATCTCCCCAACCAGCAGCAAGAGAAAAATCAAGTCAAGAGCACCAACTGATTTTTGTCTCACAAAAATGAAATGGTAGTTGCATGATTTTCGTAGTTCTTTTCTAAAAAAAAACCATAATTGTTCCAAGAGGATGGTGAAACAAAAACACACCTTTTCTAAAAAAAAAAACAGCAAGAAAAAGAAAAGGAGAAGTTTCCAGATGGGTGACTAAACTATTAAAAGCCTTAGTTAGGTGGCTTCTAGAGGAGATGCTGAACTTGTCCGTGACCACTGTGATCCGAACTGCACTCACAGCCTTGTGATGACTGAGTTTGCGCTTGCAATGATTGATCGTTTACAAAATGCTCTTTGAATTAGTAGTAGTGATTGAATTTGCTTGTGGTTTTTGTGACACACATCGGCAGCATCAAGGCAGATCCATACTAAATATATATTTTATTTTATATTTTATTTTTACTTAATAATGTTCATTTATCATTTGCTTAAAACAATCAAGTGAATAAAGGGATTGCTGGAAAAAGTGTGTAACATGCTCTACAAATATTCATTTTCAGAAACATTTAGAAATTTGTATTGCTAAAATGTTGAGTATTTACACTTCTTTACCCCACTGAAATACCCAATGCATGTTTGATTTTGGAAAAGCATGTGCGAGTGTTATTTGAAGGCAATATTCTGTTAACTGCATGGCTTCAAGATCTCCACCGCGTCAATTTAACTGAGTTGACTTTACTCTTCTCATCAGCTGGCGACTTTTCTCTGAGTTTTTCTTTTCCCCGCCAGTGTGATTCATGCTCAGGTTTTGGTTTTCAGCTCTGAGAAACACAAGAAACATTCACTGGCTTTTTTCCTTTCTCCTCTCTCGGCTGTATTTTGCGAACAAACAATCACCTGTTGACGCAACAATAAATCGTTGTTGGGTAATGGTACAACTTCATGGGAATTTTGTTTTCAATTGATCAATTTGATGTATCTGAAATTCAGGTTCTTTTAATAGTCAATGTCAATGTCAGGAAATTATACATCAGGTAAATTGCAGCCAAATAAAAATAAGTTATGTAGTATCATTCATTTCTGCCTTGGGACTGTTTTTCACTGCATGTTGTTCATTATACCGTCGTTCTGTTGCCATTAAAACGCCTTGCCACAAGTGTCCAAAGTACATGAATGTCCTGCACCCAGAAAAGCACACACACTGAATACGAAGATGGTGGGATTAAGAGATAGAGAGATGTGTAGAATAAACCCACTCTACCCCTCCCATCTTTTTCCTGCCCGGCCCCATAACTGCTGGGTCCAGCCCTCTTTTTTGGCTGCAATGCAGTCAGAGTCCAAGATTCACCACTGGACGGCAGCACATCAAGGCAGGCTTTGAAAGACACCTGACCATCATGCAGCAAAACCACCTGCTCTCCTTTAGATTTAGGATGTAGGAGCGAGTTAACTTGTCCAAACAGCCACACAGGGAGGGAAATATGTTTGGAGAAACGCAAACGGACACTCCTCATGTTATTTTTCCAGTACTTCAGTGCTTTGTTGCACAATGATTGATCCAGAGGGCTGAGTGGAACGATATCAAGCCCCAGCAGTCAACAGACAACATGAATTGCCTATCTCATCTCCCAGCTCGTGGAGGGTGTGTGAATGCATGTATATGTATGAGTGTATGTGTGTGTGTGTGTGAGAGAGAGTGTGTGAAATCTCTTGGTATCTCTCCTAGCAGTCGTAGGCCTTTCAAGTGCATGAGGCAATATCACACAATACTTGCACAAGGAGGAGAGAGATACAAGTGAACTATCAGAATAAAAAAGTACTGGGTTGACAGAGAATGCCATTAAATCTGTTGATTCAGTTTTCTTTCTGTTTGTTGTTTGTTTGATACACATGAAATGTAAAAAAAAAAAAAAAAAGTGATATAAGATACATGATATAATCTGTTTTTCCTGTGTGTTTAATAAAGTTCATAAACAATAACTTATTTAACATTTTAGATGAGATGATCCATCCATTTTTAGTTGCTTATCTGTAAAGGATATAATTATATGAACACAGTTTGAAATGTAAATGTTTCCAAATTAGTTAAATTACAATAAAAAAATGAGCCAAATAAATGACACGCAACAATGAAACTCTGAAACGATGCAAAATATATAGTAGTAGTAGTATGAGAATTACACAGATATCAAGTTTAATGCCATGATACAAGTACATTGTGTAAGGATGAGAGAATATGTGGAGAACTATATTATATATTTTAATTATCAGTATATATAATAAACATATATACTGCATATGGAAATGTGGGTAAATTTCATATGAATAAGTCCAGAGAGAGACTTGGAACTACAGTGTCCACAGGGAGAGATTAATCCATTTCTTGGGAGAGCATACAGAATATTCCGGTAAGATTTTTTCTGTCTATAGGACTCCCTCACCAGCAGGTGTCCCTCTAAGCTTGGAAAAAGACTTGCTGTGCTGGAGCCTTGCAGGGTTGTTAAATATGATTTCTACAATAATTATTATCATTAATCAGTCCAGTCAAATACAAAAATAGATGGAAGAACTATTTAGATCCTATTTAAATACCCAGCAAGAGGGTTCCAGGTTCGAACCCCGGTCTGGGCTCTTCTGTGTGGAGTTTACATGTTCTCCCTGTGTAATTAGCTACTCTGAATTGCCCATAGGAGTGAGCGTGTGTGTGTGTATGGTTGTCTGTCTTTGTGTGTCAGCCCTGCAATTGACTGGCGACCAGTCCAGGGTGTACCCCGCCCATAGTCAGCTGGGATAGGTTCCAGCTCCCCTGCGACCCTGATGGATTAAGCGGTAGAAAATGGTGAATACTGTTAAATAGTGTAATACCCCTTCATAAAAATGCTGTTACAAGTAAAATTCTTGCATTCAAAAAGTATGATAAAAATGTATTTCTAATATTGCACAAAATGTACTTATAGTTACTATAGTAGTTATAGCACTTACAGTTAACTGTTTTATATTCCAGGATGGTTTCATTATATTTTATAAGCCTGTCATGTGTTTTGTATGTAAAATCTTAATCAGTAAAAAAAAACCAAAACAAAAATAAGAATAAGAATAAGAATAATTACAGCTGTCAAATAAATGTAGTGGAGTAAAATATAAATAATTTTCTGGAAGTTATACATGTAGGAAGGTTTAGAAAATCTTCTAACATTACGATTCTGCAATAAAACCAAATCTACAAGAGGCTTATTTAGAAATACGACACAGGTCTGGAGGTACAGTACTAAGAGTTACAGTTGTTTTTAAATTGACATATAATATTGGCTCCACATCTTTTCACTTGTAAACAAAACGCTTCATCAAAATCAACTCAGCAGTAAATAATTACAATTTTTATGGTAGTTATGATACAGTATATCACCTAAAAAGAAAAATTTTCACTCATGATACTATAACCACCCTGCCCAAAAAAAAATTACAATTATAGTATTACTATTATAACACTATAATACCACATTACAAGATCTATTATGTATTTATTTATTAACATGCATCATTGTTTACTTGACATGTCACACAATGAGTATAAGGTTCACACTTACATGAGCATAGAGTTTGCTGGTGGTTGAATATAAGTGTAAATTTAAATAATGTGGTCACTGAATACAGAGAGTGACAAACCAATGAAAAAGGATCCACTGTTAAATCTGCATAGATTAATGCTGTGGAAGAGCAAACACAGCACACACATACAAATGAGTGTGCGATTTCACACGGGATTCCACGTAAGCCTGTATGTGATTAAGTACGAATCTCCAACACTTTGCATGAATGTGTTTGTTAATACATCTGAGTGTGTTCCGACGAAGTCTTCAGCTGTTCTGGGTGTCCACACCTCAGCATGGGCGTTTGAAAGCCACGCAGGTATGAAGTGAATCAGCCCAGTAAGGTGTGGATCTTGAGACATAATGGGAGAAAACACTGAGGTTATCAGGTGTGACATGATGTTCTGCTAAGATTTGGCCCTAAATGAAGGCAGTAAACCACTGACAGATTAAAATTATCAGAACGTTTCACTTTAGGTCTATGAAAATGAAAATCCACCACACATTTCATGGCAAATTGGACACAATTGCAACAAAACACAAAACAAGTAATCAATGTCAAAATTGTCAGATTTCCTGAGGAAAAAGCAGCAGCTTGATGATTCACGGTAAGTGATCTCACACAGGCCGTAGGCTGACGTTTTCATTGAGAGGATCAAAAAAAAAAGAAGAAGCAATATTTGGATTAGAATTGGTTTGACTGTCTAAAATGTCAGTCAGATGTAGATAAGTGTAAGTGTGTTGTAAGTGACCAGAATGAATGATGAATGATCAGCAACAGATAATAACAAGCTTGACATTTAGCACAAGCTGTTTCCCATTTTCATACCACATACTAACAGTATACAGGATACATTTACATAGTATACAAAATAATAATAATATTAATAATAATAGTATAATATAAAAATGTTTTGGACTGACAGGAAACACTTCAGAAACGTCTCCATTCAAGGTTTCACTCACTTACTACCCTCTTATTCTGGGGCTTTCCACTGTATTACACAGTTTTCATCAGCAGACAGAGTTTGCTTTAGTTTCATGGAACTGTAGTGGTTGAAAATTTCCCCCTCTAGTCCAGGCTGGTTTAAAAGTTGAGACAATCTCACCTCAAGGTCCAAGATCTTTTGTGCACTGCATTGTGGTCAGTAGTGTCCATTAACATCACAGCTAATGAACCAGGCTGTTTACGTAGTTTTCACATCGATATCTTTGAGTTGACTGAATTTTGGTGCTTTTCCAGTGTGAATGCAGAACTGAGGCACTTAATGACTAATAACACGAAATGTTCAAGTCACCAAAGTGACAAATTACATCACCAGTAACAAACAGCAACTGCAAATTCACTTGCTCAATAGGGTATTGATTCAAGATTCAGTACTTTATTGACAAATGACTCGTTGTTAGGGATTTGTTTAGTGAGGTCAGTGCAATTACAAAACATTCTTGCAGTCATAATTAATAAACATTCTCACACCCACTGACATTAGTAGCTGCATAAGTAAAGATGACAAAAGAACATATCTATAAAGCCTAATTAAAGAAGTGCAAGTTCAAAAGTATCATAAGATAACTAGGATACTAAAATAATAATACCTGTCCACAACAAAATAATAAAATATAAAAATAATAAAAACAAAACAAACTGCTCTAAAGTGCAAGTTCTAAGGTGTTAAGAAGGGGGACAGCGCTGGGACATGTGCTGGTCTGGAATCTGTTCTAGTCCTAATGCTCCTCTTTTGTGAGAGAGCAGAGAGTTAAAATGGCAGTTTGCTGGATGGGATGGGGGGCTGTGGGAGAGGGGATCTGATGCAAGAAGAAGAGAAATGAAGCAGGCGGGTGGAGGGACCACAGCGAGGATCCAGCGTTGGTGGAGAGTAGAGCATGAGCAGGAGCTCAGTGTTGCAGAATGGCCTGCAGCTCTGTTTGAGGCTGTGTGCATACCAGCAAGCAGGTTTTAAATTCATTATGAGCAGCTGCACACAGCCATTGGAGGAGCGGTGGGGGTTTGAGGTTAAACATGCTGTGCGAGTTGGTGGGGGGTGAAAAGGGGGCTAGCCTGGCTAAAGATGTAGAAGACCAGGCTGGTGGTGCAACTCTTTGATTTCCATCATTAATCTCTCATTATAAAAGAACTGAGGGAGTCACTGGACTCAATTTCTAACTTCTTGAAGGATTAAATCAAAAGCAGGCATTTGTCCAGTGTTGTAAGATATCAGATATTTTATGTGCCAAGGTGAGAGATGTTAAAATGAAGAAAGAAAGTTCATCCTTCAGGGAAAATGAGGGAAACATGCTCGGTAAGTTTTTGAAAACCAGACAATTAGATTTTAATGTGTCCTGCCTGATGCTGGAGCTACAGTGGAAAGGTCCAGTAGTAAAGACGCTTGACTGGAGGAATACTGGTCTGACTAGATTTGAGTTCAGACACATCCTGTGTGGATCATAAACATTTAGACCAATTAGTGAACTGTTAGGTGTCTTGCTCTGGGTGACAGACTGATAACAGCTTATATACAGACATTTTCAGCACTTAAAGCAGCTTGATGGAAAACTGTCAAATGTCAAATAATGTCAAATTAAATTGCCATTTTTTTTTAAAACTCCATGCCACCTTTGATGGACAGCTCTGGCAGTTAATGTGACACACATTCCAGTGAGAAACAGCAGCTCACAGCAGTGTCAATACAGGATTTAATTAGTATCACTGATCAGCCACACAGCATGATAAAAAAGAGATTCTGCATACCCTATTGAACTTTATTTTCTAGGAAATTATAAACGTAACAGCGTGACACATTTTCAGATGGCATTGATTCCCAAACTGAAACTCTGTCACTCTTTGTCTTCTTGGCAATATTCATTAAACACACAGAGACAGTGTGACCTGTCTCACCTTAAAACTCTTGTATATGCCTGCAGTTCCACTGTGAAACCATCCACAGCCTCCACAAAGAGCTCTGAGCTCTGGGCAGATCGTTGGACCTAACAGCTAATTCAGTAAGCAGCTAATAAAGTGCTTTCTTTTATTTAAGAAAGCAAGAAAGGGTGATTTCACTGCTTTTTTCCCAGGTCAAGATAAAAAACAAAAAACAAAAAAACGCTTTATTTTATTAAATTTAGACCCATCAAATCTGGACTAGATTATCCCAGACAAGCTAACGACTCTTTAAAACACAGTTTCTGATTTGTGAATCCTTCCTTTTGTTTGTTTTGTCGGTTTTACTGTTTGTTTTTTTTGTTCATATCCAGATCAAATTGGACCAAACCTAGATCATAAACCACTGATATCAAAGAATCGGTTAAGCTTTCACCTTAACTGTATTTGGTGTACTTCCATTTTTATGCTGCTTTATACTTTTACTCCACTTCAGAGGCAGATACTGTACTTTCTACCTCTTTACATTTACATGGCAGCTTAGGTTATTAGTTACTCTGCAGATTCAGATCAGAAAATAATAATTAATAAACAACAAATAAATATAAATAATAATTTAAACAACAAATAAATTATGATTTATTATTATATATTGATCCACTCAACAGTATACAAAGCAAAAATTAAAATGACCCTCCTCTTTACCAGCTGCAAAATTAAAGCAATGTACACATTAATGCAATTACAATCTGATATTATAATCTACTGTTACAATCTAAAATTGTAAGACAGAATTTTGACACTGTGTTGGTACTAGTGTTGCTACTTTTACTGAAGTGATCTATGTACTTCCACAGCTGGTATTTGGTCATAAACCAATAATGATGACTCCAGATGAAAGTCAGAAGATCACCAAAGTAATTACAATTCATCCTGAGGGGCACGTGAATGTCTTAACCAAATTAGACCAACACAACATTCTATCTATGTATTAATAAATGCATAATGTTTGGTTAAATTCAGAAATTCATACCCTTATAACCAACACTGAGACAGATTCTGGATCACTCACCTTCATTTCTCCAGCAGATACAAAAGATCTCTTGTTGTTTGTTCATCTAAATGAAGTTTAAAGTCTGTTATCTGTATTGAGCATGATGACACAGTAACATTTAACCTGCAGCCGTGCAGGGAACATGACTATGTCCACCCTGCATAAGTTGCTCACTCAGTTCTCACTCAGATAATTGCATCCCCTGTGCCACCACAGGTAATACTGCTGGATATACAGGTTTGCGCAAATGTGTTCATTGACATTTTACTGGCAGTCTATAGTATTTATAATTCACAGCATTAAAATAGAGATGTCATCTGTTTCTGCTGGCTTCAAAGGATAACAGCCTAAGGAGAAAACATACTTGTACACAAGCACCCTCCTAAAGTCTTACTGTGTAAGGACAAGACAACATAAACTCTCTGATAACAGTGAAAGGTGGTGTGTTTTTGTTGTTGTTTATATTCATCTTCACCGTCTTGTGTTCAAAACCGTCCCTGAAAGTCGTCCTCAGGGTGGACACAATACAAACACACTCTGTTTGGCTGTGAAGTTGAGCTGTGCTGTATTTATATTCAGTGTTTCACAGTGACGTACATGAACATGAATGTGTTGACTGCATTTCCTCCCTCATAAAACAAACATAACGCAGATTTTTTTGAATGAAGCTGGAACCTGCACTGGTTACATACATGTTTGCTGGAAAGCAGTCTTCTTCTGTGTCTTTTGCTGGGACATTGCTCACTAATTCATCAGTGCGATTGGGTGAAATCATCAGCAGGAAGGTGTAAAGCACCATCGGTTTCCCATGTTAAAGGTGCCGGCTTGCCCAAATTAACACAACAATGATTCCAAATGAATGATAAGGTTGTTACACAACTGCTGGATGTAGAAGCAATAAAATAAAACCAAAATTTAAAGCTACAGCTGAATGAGAAAATATTTATTTTTTTGTCATTTGATGGCATAAACCTTGTATCTATGTATCCCTCCCTGTCCTGGGTTAGGTTAGCTGTACATGTGGCTAGTGTGGATGTGGCACAGAGAGGGGTCGTAACAGTGGCTGCAGTTCTCATGAGTGTTTACACTCCTGTGCACATGTTTAAAGAGTGGAAAATTACTACTGCACAGCTTGCTGTGGATGGAAACCCTCAAGCGTGTTTCACCTCAGGCCACACCCATCCCACTGAAGTCGATCAGGTCATTTTCGCCACTTTATTTGACATCATTTCGGGGGCTTTTCTACATCTCTTCCCCTAAATTGGGTGATGATGGCAACAGAACTGTCAGAGATATTTCCAGAAAATGCGGTCAGTCCTGTTTTGATCATGTCTCTTGATACTGGAATGGACCTGTGGCCGTGATGCGTGTGTGTTCATCAGTGCTGCTCATTGGCCTGTAAATCACAAATCATGTGTTCAAAACACTGCATGCCAAAACACTACATGGGTTAAAACCTAATTTTTCAAGAGTGTGGAATACAGTGCATTTTTTAGAATGAGACATTGACAAGTACATATAATAAAACAACAGAAATAAAAATGAATTGACTGAACTGAAGAACGACTTTTTGGTTAATTTTAGCTTAGCCTTTTTTTCATTAACATTTGTGGATGGTCGAATCAATGCAGCTTTTTACAGTTAGATTTTAAATGTAATATATCATAAATAATGTGAGTTTTCCTTCCAAATAACAACAGCTTCATGCAATTCTACTTTTCATCAGAATGAAATATGGAACTGGTAGGATAATTATTTCTCCCCTCAGGTGAAGAACACACAGACACTCTTTCGGCTCCTCCTGCTGCCTTTCTTTGTTTTTGAACATGGAGGCAAACGTGCACGAACCCAGGTAAACTCCCTCTACTTGATTTAATTTCCTGAACTAGATCTTTTGTGGGACATTTTGTGACGCCCTCTGTTTCTATTGTTTGTCCATTTCTTTGCTTTAAATCCCACCCACAACCTTTTACCCTCTTGCTTATGATGCGCTTTTTTTTGCCCTCAGTCTCTTATCATTTCTTAAGAATCAAAAAAGTTGTCATAAGCCTGAAGAAGAGGCGATATGGACCAAAAGTTTATTTCACTGTAACCTAGTGAGTAAGCCTCATTACAGAAAGTCATATTACGTTATACTTAAAAAAAAAAAAAAGTGTTTCAGTCTTTCCCAAGTGAAGGCTGAACCCTGGCATTTACAACAAAAACTGTCCATAGCTGCTGCAACTAGTCATCAACCCAGCAAGCCCTGACAAATCTAGGCAATACTTGAAAGTGCCTGTCGGCTTAAGGAATGTGTTGTTCGACTACTTTAAGGTCTTTGTTATTTTAACTGAATAAGCTGAACTTTAAAGCCGTGCAATGTAATGAAAGTCATAATTTTTATGACTAGGAAATGCATTAATACCACGTTGTGGTTTGCCAGCACTTGCTGCTATTAGTTTTAAGTGTTCAGCGGTTTTTACTTCCAGTTACTGTTAGCAGTACAGGAACTATGAATGCTGTCAGGTCACAATGGAAAAACATCACACCATAAAACACACAAGGGGTGACTGTTAAGTTCGTGGCCTAATGTAGAGGGAGGGGAGTTACACAGCTCTTGCTACATGCAGGTGCAGTTCAACTCTTTGAGCTTGAAGTTAATAACTTTTGTAGTTTTTCCGTTTCAGATGTTTGAAAATTGTAAGTCAGCAGAAAGAAAATGGACAACACTGGTCTTTGTGCAGTCGTCCATTACCCAAGGACGTCCTTGGCCCAATTTGACCTCAGACTACTAACGCTTCCCCAAGACGAAGAAGAAGCTTTAAGTGTCGCCAGACTAAGTGTGTTAATGTAGAAGGAGATGATGCTGAAAAATAAATGTGCTTCTTAAACGGACTCACTCTACCTTAGGCCTCGAAGCCAATAATCACCCTTTGTAAACTGAAGAAAACCCAATCTTCTTTTATCATTTCTTTTATAATTTGTTTTGTTTTTAGGTTTTTGTGGTGATAATAGCACAGGCTGGTGTTTTCCATGCACTTGTGTAACAAGTGGAAAAATGTTTATTAAACTAAAAATCACGTGCTTTGGAAAAATACCCCAAAGCCTGTGGGTTATATATTATTATTTATTTATTTTATTTTATAGATTTGCACCTTCAAGTCAGTAAGAAAAATACAAACAATGTTTACAGAAACCAAAACTCCTTTTATTGAGCTCTTTAAGATGAAAATGCACATATTGTTACAGAAGCATGAATTATGATATTGACAGCAAATACCCACCATCAGTGTGAATAATAATGTGTAATGAAAACTGCTGCACAAAGCTGCACTGAGCTGCTGGAAGTAAGCTACAAACATCCATACACACTGTGTATGGATGTTTGTGATGTTAAATTTCTGTGTGAAATTTCAGTTGATAACAGCAGTTCAAAGACTTGTTCAATTAGTATGAAGCAGTCTGTTCGACTAATATTAGCCTTTAACTACACTAGCTGGCCAGCCCATTAATCTTTCACTTATTTCTAGTTTATGTGATCAAACCCCTCAATGTATCATGTGTTATTCATGTTTTGACAAACTGTTGGTTGAAACTATGACATCAGCAGCTCTGGGAAACAGCTCTGTGTAATCTATAACAACCTGCATGATTCATCACATGAACACCAACAGTGCAGGTAAAATCACTAAAGTGGAAAACTGACATGGATGATGACTCCTTATGAGATTTCTACAGTCGACCCTCACTCCTCATGCTTATTTTCAGCTTTCAAAATAGATTACAGTATAATACATCACAAGAAAACACACACACACACACACACACACACACACACACACACACACACACACACACACACACACACACACAAACACA
>JBBMJY010000026.1:22464860-22505517 GCA_037833715.1 Toxotes lorentzi
AAAACACACACACACACACACACACACACACACACACACACACACACACACACACACACACACACACAAACACACAAATCCCCCAAAAAATCCCAAAGCCCAATCAGTTTTGTAACCTTCCCACTATAAAAGCTTGTCAATAGTAGTTCATCCATATATAATGACATCCCTGCAAGGTGAAACAAGTGCCCAAGACATTACATTATAATCTGAATAGCAAGATTAGATATATTAGTATGAAAGATACTGTAAATCAACAAATGTAAGTCACTCATTCAAGCGTACATCCCACAGGGAGATGCTCTAACCCGGACGTCTTGCCAGCACAATTTATCGCTCAGATCCTTACGTTTGCCCATTTTTCCTGCTTCCAACACATCAGCTTTGAAAACTGAGTGTTCACCTGCTGCCTAATATATCCCACCCCTTGACAGGTGCCATTGTAATGACATAATCAATGTTCACTTCACCTGTCAGTGGTTTTAATGCTGTAGCTGATCAGTGTATATTGTACATTATAGTGGCATGTTCACTTACACAAACCAAGTGTCAGTGGAGAACTCTTGTTTGAGTGAAATATGATTGGCTCTGACATCAACATCCATAAAACCAAGCCATGAGCTGTTCACACACTAACACTTAAGCCAGTTACACTTAACATGAGGTCTGTATATTCTGCAGCTACATGGATCCCAACAGATGATAAAACTAATAATTCATGCTAGTTCACTTTCATACTGCAGATATACATGTAAACCAGTCTCTGCTAATAGTGAAGAGCTAACAAGACTATGGTTTTGTTATCTGCATGAGAAAAAACTATTGTAGACATGAGAATATTTTACTAAATAATCTCTGTATGATGATACTTAACTTTGACACTTGATTATTGTTGGCAAATGAATCATGTTGTCTACTATAGACCAACTATAGCAACAATAAATTTCATATTAACGATCATCTAGCACTAAATGTAAATCAGTCTCTTCAAAATACTCACATCCTTATCAGTAGTAAAAAAAAAACGCTCCTGTTGTTTGTATAAATCTCTCATGTTGCCACTTGCCTACATTAATGTGTTGTTGTCCCATTCACTGTTGCCCACCACCACATTACAACACCACAAAGAAATCAGATGACCACAGCATCTTTGCTTGAGCATAGTTCAACCCAGAAAACGATGCTAATGATACTCACTTCAAATAACAAAATGAAAATGATCCAGTGTTGGCAAATCAACTAGAAAACAAGCTCCTTGACAATTCAGACAAATCATTTCTGAAAAAAAAATCTCTAGAAAAGTGTAAATGACTCAACAAACTTTAAGGGTATACATTTTAAAGTAAATTAGTAACTGCATAGATCCTATGGCTTTAACTGATCTGAGGCACAATAAAGCATCACAGGTCAAAGACCACCTGATAAATGGCTGAAATAATAATATACACTGATGACGAAGACATTATTATGATCATGGATGAAGCGAAGAACGTTGATTATCTTATAACCAGAGCACATGTCAAGGTCTGATTGATATCCGATGGTGATATCAGATGGTATGTGGACAGTTAGTCGTGGACAGTAGCTTGTTGAGTGCCTGAGAAATGGGCAGGTGTAAAGACCTGACCGACTCTGACAAATCGTTGTGGCCAAACAGCTGGGTTTTATGTAGAGTCCATGCCCGGTGGCATGTTAAGGAGAAACAGAATATTCAGCAGTGCTGGTCAGAATGTTTTAGCTCATCAGTGTACAACTACTAGCCTTTTAAACCTGTACATGGACTACATCACAGTGTCCCAATAACCTAGTTATACACTGAATACATTGATAGCAAAAAAAGTCTTGCCAAGTTAGATGAGGAGATCATTATCAATTTTATGTCTGTGTTCACTCCTGAGATTCAGGATGTGCTTGGCCCAGCTTAGCACAAAGACTAAATGCAGGGTAAAAAGCTAGAGGCAAAACTGTCTTGTTTACATGTTGTACCTTGTGAATGGGCTTGCTGATTATCAATACATCTAAGAACCACCAGAGTTTTGGGTCAATGTTTCTGCATGTATCAAATACAGATGATACGGTGTGCACCTCTGTGCTCTTGCCTTTCCTTTTTGAGCTAAACTGGCCAAGCTAAACACATTTTGAACACTTCTCTATTGAACACAAAGGGATTAAACTGATGTTCTCCTCTTAACTCCTAGTAAGAAAGCAAACATCTACCAAACATTCCAAATTACCAGCATTGTCTTAGTATTACATAAAGCACAATAATTCATGAACACATATCAAAGACAGATCATATAACATACAATTTTACACACTACAGTGTATATTTATAGACAAACTTAACTATTCACTCACTAAGCTCTCTATTAGGAACACCATACTGGATAGGTTCCTCACTGCTCTCTGACGACCTCACCTGACCTCACATGGTCTCTGCTGTTGTTAACCAAAGCTGACCCGTATCTTCATAATGTTATGCACTGCACTGCTGTCACATGACTGGCTGGTTGGGTAACTGCATGAAGAAGCAGGTGTACATGGGTTCCCAATAAAGTGCATAGTGAGTGAATACTAAGAGGTATTGCTTAAACAAAACAAAACTGAAACTCCCCACACGACAGGCTAAAAACTTTTAAAATGTTTTTGAATGAGCTGAGTCATGTGAAGGTACATATTTACTACCCATACAATACTTACTAAAACTTGTCATGTCCTCTAGTACAAAAGTCATGTAAAAGATCCAATATGTAAATTCTATGGCACTAAATCTCTTTGACTACAAATCAAAGAGGGCCCCAGAGGGGAGGGCTGGTGTCCAGTTTTTAAAAGACAATAATGACATATCTATTGACCTGTTCGGTTGATATATTAACCGAACAGGTTAATAATATTGCAGGGTAAACACTTCCCTACGGAAGTGTTTGTAGCATCATTATAGTTTAACTGCTAAAAATATTGTATTTGGCATGATATCTAATTCTACTGTCATATTTCTAAAATATTCTCGTAGGATTTCACATCTGGATCTCCACAGACACACTAACTGAGGACCAGTTGTTACTCCAATGTAACAAACAGTGGAAGTTTCACAGAAACCAGCTAATGGGCACCTAACATTTCTGTGCAGGTTACAATAAATACCTGATTGCAAGTCAGGCATTTTACCAAACACAAAACATCAGATGCTTTACATAACAGACCTGAACTCATTCTTAGACAGAAAAGAAACCCACTAATTATGGTTTCTCCACATCAAATTCAAGCCTGAACCAACTCTGAACATTACTGTTGGGTCTCCAAGATGCCCTGCCGGGCGGTTGTGCCGAGAGGTTAACCAATTCTAGGCTGCATGCTCTGGCTTCCCTGAGAAAGAGATGAAAAAATGAGTTAGTGATCTCAAGGTTCTAGATAATCACTTAACATAGAGATGGCTAAATGCATTAAATATATTCCTATAGCATTCCTATATTCCTATAGCCAATGTTCATATTAAGTAAAGGTCTAATAGTGGTGCTCCCAAATTATAAAAAATAATTAAACATAAAGAGCCAACATTTGCAAGAAGCTCAATCAGTTTGTAATGCTCTTTACAGACAAGAAAGAATTGGTGGATGAATAAAAAAGGGAGAGACAACTCCTCTCAGATCAAGTTTGGTCTGATGGACAGACAAGAGGAAAAGCTATGTTGTTACCTAAATCAAAGGGGTTTAACCTCAGTGGTCATTTTAGCACTTCAGACTCATCCTATGAGCATCAGTTCTATGCTGTCACAACTCAGAAAATAAAAATCAGAAAATTAAAAATAGACCTGTCACTTATTATTTCTTTATTCATTATTTGTTCATGCTCTTCACCATCCAGTGCTGCCCTGCCAAAAGCTGAACTACAAACAAGGCACAACGGTGCTGGATGTCTTCAACACTGTTTAATCTGTTTGAATGTCCTCTGGCTACAACTGTTAGTTGATGTGAGCAGGCAGTCAGATAACAGGGCTCTTCAGCTGCTGCTGAGCAGTCTAAGCAGCTGGATAGTTTGTGCTGCTTCTGTTGAAAGTATAGCCTTCCTATTAAGAAACGAACACACAGCCACATCTTATTCAATATTATTGCCTTGAAATGGCATTTAAAACACAACTCTAATGTTTGAACATGATCTATGTCACATAGTTAGAGCCCCTCAGTTTTCAGTCAGAGTAATACTTAATGATCAGACATTTCTGGTTTGATTTTCATGTAAAATGAGAAAAGGGAAAAATCTCAGCTATTGCACGGTGACATACCATGGTATGAAGGTAGCTGCCCATGTGCAGCAGACACTCCAGGGTCTCCATCATCTGCTCTTGGCGGAGCGTTTGGAGTCTGGTGTGATTGGGGGATGTGCTGTTTTCCAGCTCACATACTGTGGCCTTCAGAGCCACTGAAGCACATTGGATGACGCTCATTCCTGAGAGCACAAAAACATTTGGATTAACCATGCCTAACTGTAAAATGGTAACTAACAAAGAAAAACATAAAATAATCTCAAGTGAAACCTCTCTGACAAACAGTGTGAATTTACTCAAGCCAGAGAGCAGACTGTCAGTGCAGCAGACGCTTGTTGTTTTGGTTGCTTAAGTTCATTCACTACATACAGATGTCATTTTATTCTGATACCACACAATGTTTACCACTTTGACAGCAAGATGATTGTAAATCTCATTTGACAACAGCTTGACAGCTGTTTACTGCAGCTTTTTTTGCAGTAAATTGCTTTACTGTAATTATTGCAACTATTTTGTATCCAACTTTCTTATCGTTTCACCCTTTAGTCTTATCGTAGTGTCTCAAATGGGTTTTTATTATCATTTCAGTACCGACTAACTGCTCAGTACTTTGCAAAGCTCCAATTTGAGAAAGAGCTATTTAGATATTTAGATGTTTGTCATTATCTTGGTTTTGAAAGGTTACAATACGTACCACAATTATCAGTGGCTTCAACGTCAACATATATGCCATCCATCATTGTGCGCTTCAGAACCTAAAAGAAAACATGCATGTTAAAGACACAGTGATGGTTGGTAATAAAGTATAGACCAGCTACAAAAAAACTGTATTCATGCCAAAAATGTACAGAGTTGCAATAAAAACTGTCCCAATGTGAGTACAGAACAAGGCAGCACAAACATGTTGCCATGTTTCAGGACATACTCAGAGTTACTACAGCTGCTGTAGTACCTCCGCTGTTGCATGAGGACAACAGAGGGAACAGACTGGTGGAAAATATCAATCCTGAGATATTTCAGTGATGCGCATTACAGAGAGAAACTAACCTTCCTAAGAGCATTCCATTGTGGACTGTGAACACTACAACATCACCCCCTCTCATGCTGCTGATGAAAGCTAGAGAGTTTGATGTAAACAAGTACATGACGATTGTGAGGTTGGTGAAGAATGCTCCGGGAACGTATCCAGTTCCAGGGAACACATAATCACCCGACAGTTCATAATCCAACAAAAATATTCCGTTTAGTATCATATGACAAAGAAAAACAAGTTAATCCTCACATTTGAGAAGCAGGAAGTGGCAAACGCTTGGCATCTTTTGACTGAAAAATGACGCGATTCATGAATTACTCAACTCATTAATTGGTTAAACAACTTATGGCAGCAGTTCTGGTCTAAAATGAGGGAAACAGCAAAGACCATGGAAGCTGCTTACATACATGGTTCAAGAGGGCAGAAGGCAGATGGTGTGAAAAACCTTGACACAACAATTAACATGAACTGCCTAACTGCCTTCGACTGTTCCCATATTATGCTTGTACTCCACTGTGATACATAAGGTGCAGACGAGGGGGAAGAAACCCCACTGTTCCTTCACTGGTTCAATGTGGCTGTGTCTGTGGGTGTGTTGACCTCAGATGTGCATTCTGAAGTGGAAAAACACTGTAGTCTTGCTCTTCAACATCAGCTGTATGTATTTGAGCTGTGCTATAAAAGTGAACACAGTACAGAGATGCATTTTTTTTAAAAGAATAATGACAGGTAACCCATGGTGGTACTTAGCTTCACCTATAAAAACATGAAATAGCTGCTCTGTGTCTACTACAGTATGACCTTAGTACACAGGAGACATATACCCTTTAACTATGGTAGGTATATGTGATATACTAATCCGCATTGTTGTCTACAGTACACACAGCATGAGTCATCCCTCATAAAGACATCAAACTAGTTCACTCAACACATGACAAGGATGAAATATTTTAAATGCAGAGAACACTGAGTAACCAAGTGAAGACACTAAATCATACGCTGTACGCACCGGGTGTGTCTTACCAATCCAGCTCTGTTAGTTTGTGTCAGAGCTTTTCATCTAAGCCGTTTAAAGACTCACTGACTCCAAAAGATGAAACAGGTGAAACCTTTACGACAAACAATACATGTACCCGAACAACCTGTTAGTCTGGATCAGAGGCAACCTTATCTGTGACATCCTGTAACTTGCAGTAAATTAGGTCATGTTGCTTGTGAAAAGTAAATATGATCTGATAGGTGGGAAATGCTTGGGCAAACTAGTAGGTGTGTTGTGCTCACATTTTGCCTAAATACTCCTGGTGGGGTCTGAAATACCACGTGTAACATGTGATGACAAACAACACAGACTCTGTGCCAAATGCATTTTGAGCAGTAGAGGGGAAAGCAAAGCTCTGACCTCCAGGACTTGGGTGTAGCCTTTCTCAGCGCTGAGGTGGAGGCAGGACTTTCCTGCGTTGTTCATCTCATTGACGTTGGCCCCCAGACGGATGAGATCTGCCACCATAAGGTGATGGTTGTGATTCGCCGCGTGCAGGAGGGCGGTCTGAGAACAGAAGGCCATTAACATTAAACTACATACTGTCCAATGATGAGACGACTACATCATGAACTCTCACATGCAGAACAGGTTCAACCCCACCATTATGAATTTATTTCCTGGCTAAATTTCTGTGGCTAAAGCAGCAACAGGTGTATCCATCAGACATTTAAACACTGAATAGTTTAAATCAGACTATTATGCTCTGCAGAGTCACAGGAAGTCACTGTTTACTGTAGACTTACATGAACGAACATATTTATATAAAATCTGCTTGATGACAGCAAATACACAAAAATAATCATGAAATGACAGACTTACAAAAACCAAAGATGGAAATCGGAAATGTCTTGAAATCAAATGTACTGTACCATTCCATCAGAGTCTTTAAGGTCCAAGCTGCTGAGTGAGGCCATCCTTTTAGCGATGGCGTAGCCCAGCGCCCTCTTTCCGACACATGCCACATTATGGAGAGCTCTGGAAGGACAAGCACAATCCCACATATTTAGACCGAAAAATAAACAAAAAACCTTCACATTACAGGTATTTACTACACAAAGAGGCAGCATATAATCTGTTAAGAGGTCTAGATTAGAAGTCTAGCGGTATGAACTGGGTTAATGTAAGTTAGAAATGTTTTTTAAAATGGCTCTGTTCAAGTACAGTGTTTCAGTAAGTGAGCAGCATGAAACTGAAGCAGCTAAATAGAATTCAGCCATCACTTATTTTATTATCCACATTTGTGCTTTCCCTGGTGTTCCATCTATCTCTGTGAGCGGAAGATTAAGATGTTTTACACAGGAACTAAGAGCTAATATGAAGTGTTAATGTAATCCTGAGACCTGAGACAATGAACATAAATGCCATCAATTCATCATGAAAATGGAGATTTAGAGAGAAAGAGCAGAGCAGCACAAACTAAACCCACCATACAAAGAATTACACATTACAGAAAAAACAGACAAAACCACTACCATAAACAAAGAGAGAAGAACATAGAACATAGAGAAGAACATGGCTGGGTATTTGGGATCTATTATTTTCCTTCTTTTCTTCTTAATTTTTAATGTCATACATTTTCCTATACGTGTTTTGAAATCCTTTACAGTCTGCCACACTAAATGACGTTGACATGTCATTTAAACACGGCCTTACTTAAAAGACCCTCTGTTGATTTAGCACTGCACAACACTGTTGGACAGTTTAAAAAAAACAAAACATAAAGAGATCAAAATCTACGGAAAAAAAATAATGCGTGGCCACCAGATAGCATTATGATCTCGTGGCCACGCATTATTTTTTTTTTATCCAACGTCACCAGAGGGGCTCAGTTAAAATCACTGCAGCAGAACCATTCTTCTTTATTTCCAAAACCTGGCACCCATATTGCCCACATTACAACTCAACTCAACACTACAACAACGCATTTGTATTCTTCAGCTCTAACCAATGCTGACTTTTGTGCCATCACTTGAGCCACAAAAAGCTTTATACAAAGCCTCCCAACACCTGTGAACCTGCAGATTTTCATGTGTAAAAATACCCTTTAACAGCTGGATGTACTGCATAATTTACACATTTGCAAAGGTACGCTTGCACCAAACTCACGTTCTGCCATGTCCATCAGTGGCCAGCAGTACTGTATCGGAGATGGCCCTCAGCTGGATCTCCTCTTTCTGCAGCTGGGTCCAGAAGAAGGCAGAGTTGTTCAGGTTCCAGCTGTTGTTCTGGGGATCAAACCACTCCTCCCTTCTTCCCATGTTTGCAATGCTGGGAGGCTGAAGGCTAGAGTGCATGAAGCCAGGAGGAGACGGGGCCTGGTAGTACTCTACTGTGCCTGGTGAGTAGGTCATGTAGGACTGTGGGCTGGGGATCATTTCATCGGACTCATCACTGTTGTACCCTGCATGTTAGAGAGAAGATATGATATATACATGAGGAGTGGTGTTCATAGCTTCATTAACATATTCATCAAGGTCATATTTTGAAGAATAAGTATATAAAGCTGTATATGGTCCCTGTGAATTACCAGTTGGAGACCACTCAGGGGACACTGGAGGGTCTGAGCAGGAAAGAGGTTGGGAAGGGGAGCGGTAGGTGTTACTGGTCCTAAGATCCTCCTCCAGCACCTCAACGATGATTGCCAGCTCCTCCAGGCTTTTTGTGGGGCGTTTTCTCTGAAAACCAAAGACAGCCAAAGTATGCAGTGTTATCTGAACTGCACCTCAAAAGTGACAGGTGATTTACAATGCTCTAACAACGTGCCATTATCTGACACATAGTAGGCAGATGCCTTTAACATAAAACACAGGAGACCTTCTGGAAAGAGGTGGGATCTTTGTTTTTCAACATTCACCTTGGTAGTTCGGCGTCCTGTGCGAGTTTTGACTCGTTTCTTGTCTCCTGTGGAGGAAACACACAAGTTCAAATCTGAGAGTAGTATACAGTATGTTTGCCCACAATGTACAGTCAGAGTTTAGGTTTTGTTGTTTGCTGGTGGTGTGTTCTGATCCAGTCACTCCTGTATCTAACTGACAGGATAAATCACATTAACTGTTAAAGGAGAAACAAAAATCTACGAGACACCATTCAAAAATTACTGACATGGATCTGGGTTTTACTGACCTTTCACTGTTTTGCCGCATGTGTCCTGCATTCACACATTAATGTGATGTGAAAAGGAAAAAAACAGATGCATCAGTGCAAGTTGTTTTCTGTATTTTTTCAGATACAAACACAAATAACACCACAAAAAGCACATCATAGTATGTCTTGACAATGTGGGCTCGTATTTAAAGCAAGCAGTAAAGATTCTAGACTAACAGACAAAGTAAACTGCTTGAGGTCTGGAGTCATTGGTTTGATCAACCTTTGGTTGCACCAAATCAATGCACTGAGAAGACCGGCTGTAGGTCTCATTTGAGCAAACGGTTGTGCAGATACATGAAAGCGAGCTCAACCAAATATGATGACGGACTCCAAAATCCAAGTATCATTAAAATAAGTATAGAGTTTACTCCTGATAAACAGACTCATGCTTGAAAAGCCAAATAAAATAAAGCACAGGCTCACATTCATCATTCATTTCTTTTCTCAGCTGGTAAAAACACAAGAGAGTGTCAAGGACAGGTCACAGCAATGAGCTGATCAGGTGGAGGAAAAAGTCTTTTCGCTTTTTAGCAATGTTCAGAATTTGTTGTTGGATGGTTCAGTCTGGCAATTAATCCTCACATTGAGGAATTAGAAAAATGTTTTTTATGCTTTAATTTAAAATAGTTACCATCAAGGAGATTATTCCCACAATTTAGTGGGTCACTGTATAGTTTGGTGGAGTTTCAGTCAGGGAGAAGTTCTTATTTTTTTCAAACATGTTACATAATTTTATCAAAATGAATAAAAAAAAAAATCTGGATTTCACAAATAAATCTGAAAAAAAAGACTAATGTTGAAATGATTTCTGTTTCATTTCTGATTAAATTTTTTGCTCATCAACACACCGTCGGTGTGCCAAATACAGTCGGAGGGATAGACATAATATGACATAAACATACTGTATAACAGATTAACAGATTCTTCTCAGTTGGTGATCCGAACATTAAACCTGAGGCATCTATGGCTAATTTTTAACAAATTTTTTAATTTAGACGGTTACCATAATGCCACCATCAGGAAAAATGTCCTTTACTACATGTTGTTCGGGATTGCACAAAAGAAAGAGAAGAATGAAAAAGGATGTGGGCAGCTAAAAAGTCCATTTAACTTGTTAAAGTCATAGGGACTAAAATTTTATTAGTTTCATTTGCTGCAAAGTTTTTAACCAAGCCAGATACTTAGAGATAACCAATGGTGCTTCAAACATTTAAGCTATGTGTGAACCTGTGTGACTTTTGTTCATTTCTTTAGACTTCCTTTCTTTTTTTAGACACACAGCAACCAACCAGTAAACCAACTGTAAAAATACAATACAGGCAGTGATTATTCATCAGGGTTTGTGTTAAAGAAAACCAAACCAAAACCAAGCAAACCTGACTGTGTTTATATTTTGACTTGAGATTCCTGTAGTGATGAATATCTTTGTTATCAACTATTTTTGTCACGGTGAAAAAAAAAAAAAAAAAAAAAAGTTACCTGAAGATCCTGAGGTTTCCAGCCTTGGGCCACACGGATGTTTCTCAGTAGCTCCTTTACTGGCATTTTGACGCGTACTCCAAGGTAGACCTTCTCACCGCCATAAAGGGAACATCTTGCGCCTGGACAGGAAAGAATGAACGATGAACCCTTACAACGGGATCAAACTACACAGTGTTGACACGGATAAACAGAATCAGATGTTCTTTAATGTGAACAAGCAAAATGTGCCTGGTGCTAATTTATATTCCCAATGAACAATGCCTGTTAGATTGGATCATAATCAGACTAATACCAACAACAATTAAACAGTACTCTGTTTTTCTCTGATGCTATCTCAGCTATAAACATAGCAGAATAAAATCAATTAAACATGCTCAAACCGGCTTTACATGGATTCATTCTAAGACTAATACCACAATGATCTGTGGAGCTGCACCTCTGGATAGATGTAATGGATCAGTATGACATTAAAGCCAAAAGTTCACTCATCAGTGGAGAAACATTTTTTCTCCATCTTTTGCCTGTATCTTTACTGTCTGTTACCAAAAATGGTGACTTGATAATTCACATATTTTCATTATGATGGCTTATCTGTCAGTTTCATTTTCGCAAAGAGGGAAAGTAAAGTGCATTGAGTTAAGCACTGTGCTAAAGATTTTTTTCGGTTTGAAGTACTTGTACTTCATTTGAGTATTATTTTATTTTATGCAACTTTATCCACTATTTTTTTCCAGGGAAAATGTACATTTACTTGTCAGGTATAGTTACTTCACTGTTAATGGTTTCACACAGAAAACATACAGTCAGTCAGCAGTTTATTAAGTACACCAAGCCGAACTAACACAGGACTCTTATCTCCTGAAGAGGCGTTTAACAACACGTTACCCAGACCAAAACACACGTTAATACTCATACCTTTTCTATTACCGCCCACATCCTGGACAGTGAAAACAGGAAGAGGTGTGTCAGGCTCGGCCAAGCTCGCCGCGGTTTCCCCAGGGAGAGGGAAGAGCTCTGCGTCTGTTGTTTCATCGCTTCTTTCTTTCAGATCCTTTCTTTTGTATCTTCCTCTCATTTTGTACAACTACTGAAAAAAAGAGAAAATGTTAACTCCAACTATGACCCAATGGGAGCTGTAACCCCAACCCTTCCTGTACTTAAGCAGAAAACACTGACCACAGTCCGGTGGCTTGGCGTAGCTGAGGCCGCTCTCCTTCTGGGGCTCAAACAATGCTCGTCGGTTCTCAGCACCTGTTTGTTTGGCTCTGACTGACAGCTCCGTGCGTTATACCTGTCTGTACTGAAAAGGAGGACGACCACGCCTCCTACCTGTGGATCTGCACGGTCCCGCCCCCTCCACAGCCAGAGAGCGCGTGACAGAGAAGTGAAATGTGAGCGCGTCAGCAGATAGGTCTGTGTCTGCAACCGACGGTGGTACTTACTCCACTAAATTTATTTGACAGCTGTAGTTACTAGTTAGCATTCTTTATACATATTTATTTTTTAATACATTAAACTAACCAACAGGATATAACATATTTGCATTAAATTGTTGTTGCGTATATAATTAATTAATTAATTAATAAATCAGTAATAATAATCAAGTAATATACACTAACAAGGGCCAGAAGTTTTACTTTGTAGCAGGTATTTTCGTAACGTGAAGCTGCTGCTTTAATTTAAGTAAAATGCCTGAATATTTATCCCACCACTGGTTAGGAGGTGCAGGTGGGAAGCTATGAAGCACTGACTAGTTATGATATATTAGTTACACACAGATGTAACTGACTGAATTATGGAAAAGCTGGAGTTACTTACACATGGACTTGTTATGACTTGTTTGCTGATGAAGTGGGGTCCCACAGTTCGCTTGCGGCAACCAGCTTGAAGACAGACATTCCAAACATAAAGATTTTTTCTCTTGTTGGAGGTAAATCTGGGCCAAAACAACTTCTGAGAATTTTGTTGACCTTGTACCATGATGGAGGATTGAGGTCTGAGGTATTGGACAAGCTGGACATTTGACCTGATGGTGGTACGAGATGAAAATTTAAAGATCCAGGCACTTTTTAAGACATATAAAAACTTTCTGCTTTGAATAATTCTGTGATATGTTTTTTCTATAAATAAAAGTTTAATCACATGGTTAGTTTTTTTTTTTGTTTTGTTTTTTTTAAAATGACATCTACATCTCCTTCATTGAAAAATCCAGAGTCTGTGAATATGCAAATATTTTTTGTTTCAGACTTTTAACTACTGGATATAAGATGTCTCCTACATCAGTGAAAGACTGTTCTCAGTGTGTCTGATTTAAGGCGAGCTCAGAGAAACTTTCCTCCATTGGCAGATGAATGTGAAAACAGCCTCCTAATATAAAACTCATGCACATACATTATTCTGCACAATTAAGGTCAAACATCCAAGAGAAGTAACAATGACCAAAACACATTTTTAAATGAGGAGGATGTTAAGTGATCACCAGAGTTATTAGGATTCATCCTGAGGGGAACATGACGGTCAATCCACTGAATAGTTGTCAGTGCATTTCACTCAGAACCACAACTGACATCCTCATGATGGTGCTAAGGGGAAAGTCAGGCAACCACCAGAGTCAGAAAGATTCATCCTCTGGTGTCATGAATATCTGTACAAAATGCTATGGATTTCCATTCAGAAGTAAACGTTTCTTTTAAATCAACAGATATGGTACGCCACCACATGGTGCACGTAGCATGTGATGTACTCAGTTCAATCTACTCAGTTCGTCCTTGAGGCACACTTGACATTTGTGCAAAGTTTGAAGACAATCCCTCAAACGGTTCTTACAATATCGCATTATCATCAAAACATAAATATGGTCATAGTGACCTTCCCATTTGACCTTTGACCTCCACACTCCTTTCGGATCTGCCTTAAGTCACAGTCAACATTTGTGCAAAGTTTGACAGAGAGACCTCAAAGCATTCTTGAGATATTGCACGTAGAAGAATCTGGGACGGACGGACAACCCGAAAACATAATACCTCCAGCCTTGGCTATCGCTGGCGCGGAGGCATAAAAAAGTAGTAGAGATAGAGGGAAGGGGGTGGAGCATGTAAATGCAGCACTCAAAACAGTTGTCGTACAATAAGATGATACTGTATGCCAACAGATCTGTAGCTTGTGACAAAATTAAATTGGGGGAAGGGCTGCAAAGAGAGTAAGCAGAGGCAGTTACTTTGTCTACTGTTGATAAAATGACCATTTGTTGTTAGCTCACAGTTCACCTCTGTCACATGAAATGTGATGTAAAAGGAGTTGAAAAATAGCTCTAATTGTAAAATGATAACTGTAATTATTTTATCTGTTAAAATCTAATTTAAGGGCCAGTTCTTAGGGTGAGTTGTCATGGACTTTGTTGTTATGCCATAAAGTTGAACCTGCAGTTTGCTTGCTCTAGATCAACAGCATAGCTCTTAACCCTGACCATCTCCAACCATGGTGTGGATCAGCAGAGAGAAGTGATATTATGGACATCACCATTCGCCGTCTTGTGTGGTACAGTCTTGCTGGGGTAGGAAAGAGTTGCATCATTTGTGCATACAACAAGCAATTCCTCAACAAAGCCCAAACCTGCCTTAATCAATATTTTCTATGTCAACATGGAATTAATTGGCTCTGGCTCTTTTGGGCTCGTGGCCCTCGCCTTAGATTTGTCTTTGAGTCTGACTGCTCTCATCAGCTTCCATAACTTGTAGACTTGCAAGTAAGGTTTGGGTCAGTCTGAACACAATGCTGATGAGAGCAAAGAAGTGTAAACAGTAAAGCTGTGGGCCGTTATGTGGGTTCTAGTGTCTGTGACAGTGACACCTTTCACATACATGTGGTTATTCGATCTATTGTTAAAACATATTAAAAAAATATGGATTATAGCAACGTTAAAGTTACACTCCCTGATTTTGAGACCTACCTCATAACACAAACATAACACATTCTGCAGCAGAAACTCTATATCTAAAGTCCAGGGACGACCACAGGAGCCATTGGGTCGAGCAGGTCAGCTATCAGCCAGCCGAAGCAAAGCCAGACTTAGACTGTGTCTCAGTGCAGCTCTGCGCTGGATGTCAAGTTTACTTGCATGTTGAGGACACCAGGAACATGCCGAGCCCTCAGGGGACAAAGATAACGATGCACCAGGTGAGGCTAGCAACAAGCTTCCAGTGAAGCCTGAGGGGCCTGGGACATTCCTGTCTGTTCAAGACTGTGCCGCCATCCAATGTCAGCATTCGATACTTCTCGCAGAGGTTAGACACAAACGGCTGAGAGAGTGCCATGAGTTTCAGACAGTGGATTTTTGGAGAATGTTGGCTCAAAGCCTGTGTTTCATGGTGACCTCCTGATGCTGAGAGTGTCACTTCAGGCTGTCAGGCAGGTGTCAGTGGACATGTGGGAGACACTACATCAGCTAGTTGTCTATCTGAGGTCAAAATTTTCTTGTCTCTCTCAGTGGGCTCTACACTATCTACACACAGTCCTTATGGAGGGACGCACTGCAACGGTTGTCTCTCTGTCAGCATGTGCATCTTGCACAAACCACTGACAATTTTATCTGAATAAATACAACGTGTGTGCATCCTGACTTTGTTAAAACCAGTGAAACATGGAGAGGAATGTTGCTTGAGGCTGTATTCATGAGCCAGATTCAGTGGAGAGAAATGGGTGTCAATGAGAAAAAAAAGCACTGATGTGAAACACTGATCATGTATGGTATTTCACATCACCCCAACTTCAGCCCCTGCACTGACCAATTTCTTTTAGAATTTATTGAAAAATCATACTCATTGCTTGCGAGGATTTACACGGGCAGAAACCAGACTACAGTGAACTTCTAACCCCTTTTTGTCCCAAAAGGCTTCTTGTGGTAGATTAGGCCTTTTAGCTGTTCCAGTGTCCAGGTTAAGGTCAAAGGATGATTGAGCATTTACTGCACTAGCTCCTCAGCTAAAAAAAACAGTCATCCAGTAAGAATTTGGTCTGCTGAGGTTGACTTATTTGTGTCCTTAACACAGCTCTGGTGTTACCGGTATGTTCCCATACTGGCTGTGATTTGCCCCATTGTGTGCCTGACATGGTGCCCATGCAGGGGGCATAGAGAGCAGTGCTTCTTTTGGTGCAATTTAAACAGAAGGCTCACTGTGTGATATTTGGCTGAGAACAAAACTGGAGAAGCTGAAGAAAGCCGGACAGATATCACGCTCTGCTTTCCCTACATTAATCATATATGCGTAAGAGAAAAGAGGTTGACTCGGTCCAGGTGTGCTGTCTTTTACCATCACATATCTCCATAAATCCACATTACAGCAACCTGTCAGGGTAAGGGTGGTGTTAAGAGGAGCTATTCATGGCAGGTGAATATAATGAGTGAGCCAACGCCCATAAGTTTCTTTGCTGGCTCATTGCCAGAGTAAAAAGAATGGTCTCAGTCCTTTCTCACCTGCATAGGCTCATTTGTGTACAGTGGCAGAGCACACAACCTGTACACAACATGGGGTATAAGCAGCTGGTAAAGCTGAGGGTAGAGAAAGAAGATGTCCAGTGACGGAAATGCTCCCTGGACTACTGCTGCTGTTGTGGAGAGCTTCTTACTTTTTCCCTTCACTTTGCAATAACCGACACTTTTTGGCCACTTGGGGGCGCCCAAAACGAGTTGTGAACAAAACACAGATCATCACTTTCTAAGTTGAAACGCTGACACTTTTTTGCACATACAGCACATACAGCAGACGACATCATTCATTTGGAGTCATTCCTATAGTAACTTGATGATCTCCAGTCTGTCATTCACTCTCTTTTAGCTCTTTAGCTGCTAAATGCTCCACTGTGTACTTAACCACTGCGAATAATAAGTGTGGTAGGATGTATTAAATTGGGAGGATTGCTATCGTGCCATATATGGAAATCGAAAGGTTTTTCCATTTCTAACATCAAACATCAAACCCCCGCTAGTTGGAGGAGAACTTAATGTTAATCATGCTTGTTTAGTACTGGAAAAAACACTAGTGGTCTGGAGGGTGGAGTCAAGGCTGAGCCTTCTTAGGGTAAATCAATTATTACTTACTGCTTATTTTTGATTTTGTCTTTTAAATGTTGAATGCAAATAACTTACTTAGCAAATAAGACCTTTTTAAAAGACAGTCACATCATATGAACACTGGAAGCCTTTTTGGTCGCTGTAATTGTTCCTCCTGTCCAGACTGGCCTCAAAGAGATTCCTTCTTGTGTGGGTGTCTGCACAGGAGGTTTTCAGGCACAGTACTGAGTTGTAGTAAGAAGCATTCAGAGCCCGACACACAATCACTGTAGTTATGTGCATAAAATGCAGGAAAATAGACCTGGAGTGTGTTGCATGTATGTCTATTGACCATGAGTATATATGGAGTCATTACGTGGCCTGTGTAGACACCTGGGTGGATTAAAAACAGGAGTGTATCTGTTCCTCTGTGAGACGGAAGATTAAAAAATGCAGCTGAAACACTTCCTGTGTAGACATGCTGTTTTCACAGTCCTTGTCCTTTGCAAGTTCAGCCGAATCTAATTTGAGGCCCTTTCAACATACATGCAGGAGCGTGAAACTGATTTATGATAGATGCAACAAAAAATGCAACACTACCTTTAACTGAACAGAAAGTGAGATGATATTGTAGCTTCTCAGTGTAGTATCAGTGTGTTTGTACAAACATACATGTGACTTATTGACATATGACATAAATGTATCATTTAGGAGTCCAGTCCACTGATTAAAGAGAGATCATTCTTTTGTTGCATGAGATCCAGTGAGAAAAGCAGAGCACTTATCGTGACTAGCAAAGCTCAGCATTGTGCCCTCACTACCTGACAGAGAAAACTGCTAATATTATCGCTGACTTCATCTGGAGATATAAGTGTCTTTACATCTGACAACATGATTAGCGTGACAGTGAACTCCTACAGAGAGGGAAACATGACTCGAATCAATCTTGCAACACTGAGCAGAGAAAGCTAAGTAAGTTTAAATGGTCAGAGGTTGCTGGAATGCTTTGTTCTTTATCAGAGTAACAGGTAGATCTTGTCCATGAGACTGTCAGGGCAAGCCTAAAAGATCTGGTAACAACTAATCTTAATCAGCACGTAACCAGTCACTGCAGCAGTAATGCAGAGTAACTGGATATGAATTGCAGTTGAACTGAATTATAAAGTAAAGTAAAATAGAAATAGTCGAGTAAAATGCAAGTATATTTAAATTGATTTTAATTGAGCAAATGTATTAACTTTCCACTCCAGTGGAAATGGTTCATGTTGATCCAGATGTTAATGCGGATGCATTTGAAATGTGTCAGTCTTTTACAAACTTTTCATTTCATAGATGCAAAATGTAGCTTTATATTAGCAGTAATGTATTACTGTTTCTCAGTTTGTCAAAGGATGTAGCAGGGGAAAAAGAGAGAAAGAAAGAGGGTTAGGGTTAGGGGAGAGAGACGAGAGACCAGGAACAGCTGTATCCACTGTATACAGCTGAATACACACGTGTTGTGTTCAAGCACTGTCAGACTGGTTCTTATAATGGTAATATTAACAGCAGTACTTATAGGTGTAATAATGTTATCAATAACAATAGCAGCACCAATTAATAATAACAACAAAAATAAATAAAGATGATGATGAATGGCAGGTCCAGATCCTGTAGCTCTGCAGTCAGACACCTGCAGGGTATCTGACTGCAGAGGAGGAAAACAGGGAGGAAAAGCACAAACTATGGGAGAGAGAAGACACAAAGTGTATGACATACAGTAATATGATATAAATACATGAGGGAAGAGAGAGAGAGAGGACAGAAGAAGTGCCCAGTGCATCATGGGAGTTTCTCCAGCAGCTTAGGTCTACAGCAGCATAACTAAAGGCTGGTTCAGGACTCACCTGAGCCAGCTTTAACTGTAAGCTTTATCAAAGAGGAAAGTTTCAAGCCTAATCTTTAATCTGGAGATGAAGTCTGCCTCCTGAACCCAGACTGGGAGCTGGTTCCACAGGAGATGAGCCTGATGGCTGAAGGCTTTGCCTCCCATTCTGCTGTGAAGCGTTGGACTGGGATAACAGGGTGCATTGAGGTCTTTAAGATATGATGGAGCTTGGTCATTAAGGGCTTTGAATGTAAGGAGATGGATTTTGAACTCTATTCTGGATTTTACAGGGAGCCAGGACAGAGAAGCTGACATGGGAGAAACATGATCTGAAACAGGATTTTTAAGTAGAGCTTTAATCAGTGCAACTTTAAGAGCCTGTACGAAGCCTGTTAATGAAAACATTAGATCTAATATGGAGGCGTTAATTAAAGGTAAAGCATCCGTGAACAGCCTCTCTGGAATAGGGTCTAAAAGAGAAGTTGGTGGTTTAGATGAAGAAACAGTTGAAGTGAGAGATATAGGAGAGAAGCTGTCTGAAGATAAACTAGGTGCTACAGTCAATTCTAAGGCCAGTGTGCCGGACAATTCATCTGTGCCAGTTACAGGAAGGAGGTGATGAATTTTTTTCCCAATAGTTACAATTTTACTTGTGAAGAAGCTCATGAAATCATTACAGTTAGAGAGTTAGAGGAGTACATGGCTCAATAGAGCTATGACTCTCTGTCAGCCTGGCTACAGAGCTGAAAGGAAATCTGCGGTTGTTCTTATTTTCTTCTCTCAGTGATGAATAACTGGGAGTCCTGGCATTACACAAGGCTTTTTTATATGTTATCAGACTATCTTTCCAGACTAGGTGAAATTCTTCATGATTTGTGGAACGCCACTCCCTTTCCAGCATTTCACGACATCTGCTTTGAAACACGTATTTGTGAATTGATTCAGTAAGCTTTTTTTTTTCCAGAGGGGGGGAGGGTTGTACACTGTGAGGCTGCAGCTCTGTCAACAACTCCATCAACTTACTTTGATGCAAAATGCATTCAGTGACTAAATCTTTTAAAAGTCATGAACTGAACTGCACTCAGCCATCACCAAAACTGACATATTTACATTCAATAACCACACATAATTACTGTAAAAGTTAGATTATTCTACATCCACATCTACAAAACAGGAAAAGTGAAATCAAATCAAATCAAATCAAATCAAATCAAATCAAATCAAATCTTGTTCCTTGTCTGTTTAAACTACAGATGAGGTGAGGGAGCTGGATGCGCTTGATGCCAAATTCATTTCCCACAAACACATCAGCTATGTAACAACTGCAAGAATCTGACACTACTTTTCAAAGTCAGGTCTGGAGAGACTTGTACATGCTTTTAAACCCTGTAACAATGACTGCTGTAATGGCCTTCCCTCTGGCCTCCCTCAGAATCCTGCCTATCGCTGCCTGTAATATAAAGCCTACACTTGATCCAATGGAGCTGAACAGCAAAACAGACAGAGGGATAAAGACTGGCCATCTACAATCAGCTCATAAGCCTTTATTTTTGGGTGTTAAACTTGGGTTTTTAATCTATCTCAAACTTTTCACTGGAATGGTTGTAGTACAGTACGAAATGTTTCACTGATCATGTGATGCCTATCACCCTCCGTGAAATGATGTCTCTACTGGCTGCTACAACCAAACTCTCAGCCTGTCTTGCATCATCTTCTTGTTAAGCTTCAATTTAAGTGTGGTGTTTCTGAACAGTGGTAAACACTTTGTGTCTAGTTCTCTGGTGCCATCTAGTGTTTCAGAATCTTCTTACAAGGTCTTTGTTTGCTTGAGTTGTAGTTATGAGGCTTTACCACTAAGTGGCAGTAGTGTATATGAATAAAACACCTTTCTGCCTTTTTATGGCTGGGATTGGCGCCTCTGAGAGCCTGTTACAGTCTTGGGAGGCTCATACAAGTTATATTCATACTCTTATTCTTCACTGTTAATCAGTTTGCTTTGATTTCTCAATTTTTATTTTGTCCAGGTTGAAAAGAGCTGTTGCTGATATCATGTCTTTCAATTGGTGGATATAGTCAGAAACACATTATTAAGTAGTGGGTTAGCTTCTACACACCCACAAAATGAAACACAAGCTCTAACTTATATTAGTCCAGCAAATGTGATAACACGCCTCAGTTGTAAAGAGGAACATTGTGTGCTCCACTGTGCCTTGATATAATATGAGCTGCAGGAGATACTGTGTGTGTGTGTGTGTGTGTGTGTGTGTGTGTGTGTGTGTGTGTGTGTGTGTGTGTGTGGCGTATTAAGTCATAGTTTACTTTGTTTCCTACTGGAGAAACTGTACAAGCCCTCACTTGTGGAGGGATTTTGCAGTAAATGCTTTTCTCTGTAGCCTGCTCACGGCAAATTTTTCGTCACAAGCAGTTGTAATGCACCTTCCTATTCCCACACCGTGCTGTTTAGTTCCTTAAATATTTAACCCGGAAATGTTCTCAAAAAGATAACACTGCACAGATACTCAGTCACATTCAAAGTTTGAGAAACTTTGGGGAAAACCCCACAAATTACTTACGCCTTGTGAGTATCAAAGACTTTGTTTTTGGTGTTAAATAATATTGTGCATAATCTATGTAAAACACACCTTTTTGGATCAGTTGAATCAGTATAAGCACATGCCCAAACTTCTCACACTCACTAAACTAATGATGAACCACCCACTGTTTGAAATATGAGTCATTCTTACAAATGATCTCAATTTTATGTGCAAAACAAGCAGGTACATTTTTGATTCATTAGTCATTTTTAACTTCAAAGCTGCACTGCCTCCTCTCCTGACCTGACCTGACCTGTGAATCCACTACTTTTATAATGGCAGTGCTGAATTTTCATAAAGTCATTCTTCCCTCCAGTTCAATTTTCCCCTTTAATAATAAGATAGTGTGACAAGTCTGTGCAGTGCGTGAACAACCTGTCTGTCTGCCCCGTGCATGTGAGGGATAATTGGGCCAGGGCAGTTCTGAGGGAAGCTGATGTTTAACTAAGATAAATTGTAAAAACACCTGGCACAGTTATATTTTCCCCAGCTCAGAAAAACAAAAAGGGAAGTTTCATAACTTGCTGAATATGGCCGCCATCCAGAGGGATGGATGGATTCAAGGTATGAAAAACAAAATGTTACTTTAAGGGGCAATATGTAAGAATTGGCCAACTGTTGAATTCATACTTCAAACAAATAGAAGGCTGCAAATTGGCAGAAATCTGCGGTGTCCACCCCTGTAAGACACAAGGAAATGCTCTCTTTGGTCTCTCCTCACCCCTCGCCTTCCCCATGGTTGGACTGACCATCGAGCATACCAGGATAAATCCCAGAGGGCTGCTCCATCTGTGGACTGGAGGACCATCAAGAAATCCATAACGTTTTCACTGCCCCTTCCCAGGCTGTCATGTGGGATGTGCATTCTGGCTAATCACAACCAAATTTCAACCCTCTCCCTCACGTTGATCAGCATAGGACAGTTTGTAACAGGTTTACCTTACAGTCTCATTATGTAAAAGGTTGACTGTTTTCTTCAGTTATTGTTTGACTGGCAACCATTTCACACCTAGTCTGATAGGTCAGAGAGACAGGGAAGATGCTGAGGTGACAGGAGTAGAGGATGAGCCACGAGAGGTGGAGGAATGTGAGGGAGAGCAGCAGCATCAGTAGATGAACTATAAGAAAGAGTGGAGGAAAGTCACTCAGAGAGGACGACTGCAACACAGGTTTATAACCTACCTCTCATGTTGGACTGAGGGCAGACTGGATGCTACAGTGACTCACTATCGCTTCTTGAAGTACAAAGCAGTATTACGAGACAGGACGGGCCAGGTTATCTGGTTATCATGCTAACTTTAGTAGCTATCTCTGCAACACAAGACTGACGATCTGTTGATAATCTTAGTTCCTTTTTGACTGTTTTAAACTAAAATACTTACATATTGCCCCTTTAACTAAAAGTATAAAAGTATTAAGACTAAAATGTATGGAACAATGTCTCCTGTGAGTTTTATACTATTATATATTATATAATTATATTGTTATAAAGGAATAATGTCTAACTAGCATTTTACCGTTGTAACTGGTTAAGGTGGAGATCATTTTCACAATTCTATAAAATGTTAGGTAGTTTAATCTATAATAATACATCACTTTTTATGTAATGGAGTAAAAAAACAATTTTTATCTCTTAAATTCAGTGACGTTTAAGTATAAAGTACAATAAAATGGAAACACTCATCTAAAGTGCAGGTACCTCAAAACTGTACTTGAGTAAATGTACTTAGTTACATACCACCACTGCTCAGGGGGATTAATCTGAGGCCACTTTATGAGGTGGACCTGTAAAATCTTATTCCAATACAACAGTTAAGCCATAAAATCTACCTTTCCAAAGATAGTAATATTCAGTTTTGATTGACACCTTCAGAGATGTAATTAGGTTACTGTAAATTAACTCTATGACTGAGGCTGTAGAGTTTCTAATGTTTTGCCCACCCAATGAGGGGGGCAGAATATTAGAAGCACATTTCAATATAAGAGTAAATGACCTTGGCCTGATATGCAGGCAGAAACTAAACAGATGGACTGATGCTTTCTCAGTTATTTCTCTTTGATTTTCAGTTACTGTTAGGTTTATTTAATCAATGCTGTGCATGTGTTTTCTTTGTGTTCTGTTTGTAAATTTGTTCATAAAATAAATCTCTGGTTTACACTACATTGACTGCCATAAGTTTGTTTGTTTGTTGCATTTGTTAAGCTAATTTTCATGTTAGACAAGATCATTCTCTTGTACCTTTTCCCAAAGAAAGTCAGTGGACTTGAATTATAGTCTACGTTTTTGCTCATTTGTTGCTCTTTGTTGTGCTGCATGTAAAAAAGAAAAACACTGTTTATGAATGATTAAAGGACATTCAATCAAAGATTAGCGATCACATTTTATATCTCACCATACAGTCAGTTTATTGCATGAGGTTAACATTAACATAAACAACCACCTCAAGGGCCTTCCCCGATGTGTTTCTTTTTTTTGAGCTGGTGTGATTATCACTTTACATTGCATTGAGTGGCACAAGGCTTCACTGCTTTCCAAGTTAACTCATTATGTGGTCATGAACTTATCAACTCACACCCTTAGACCCCTAGAGTGTCACCAGACACTGGATATTCTTTCGTCATTTATTCAACAGGAGCAGCTGTGCAAACACTTTGCAGCTTTCTCCCCTCTGAGTGATTCTTTCAGGCCTTCTGAGCTCAAGTCTGGATTCTCTGCACAGGTGAAGGGCAGGCCAGTACTGTCCTCCCACTTTATGGCTTGACATGCACAACATGCGTGTGCGTGTATACTGTGTATGCATTAGAGAGAGAGTGTGAGTCAATGAGTGAAAGGTGAATGCGAAGCCACAGCCCCCAGAGCAGATTTGTTTGTTCTGCAGGTTGAGGCGTGTTTCAGGCCCTTTAAGGTCTGGCATGTACACGCAGGCCAAGACCCAGCAGAGATAGAGCCTGGCACACATACACACACTTTCTCTCTCTCTCTCTCTCTCTCAAACACACACACACACACACACACACACACACACACACACACACACACACACACACACACAGAAACTATTCTTTCCCCCCAGTCACATCACTCAGCCCCCCCCGAATATCTGCTATTACTACTACTGTCTACCATCTGCTGGGACACTGCTTAAATAACAAATTTGCATGGAAATGCCCCTACACACACACACACACACACACACACACACACACACACACACACACAACATGGCTTTTCTGACTGAGGTCTGAGAGTTTAATTTAACTGATGGCACTGGTTGGCAGATGTAGCCACTTTCAAATTAGACTTGAAGAAGAAATAAATTTAAATATATTGGCCACTTGTGATGTGTGGAATGAGCTGTTAAGGCAACAATGACATCCTATAACCTTCTTATCAACATTTTCCTATTTATACATCCAGCACATGCTGCATTAAATTGGAGTCATGTTTCGGGCCAATAGTCCATTATTTACTTTCCTTTTAGATCTGTTTTTCTCTCCACCAACTTCTGAGGGAAATACCTGCTTTTTTTTGGTGCTCCGCTATATTCAGCGAGTCACTAACTGTCTGTGTCTGATACTTTGGTGCTGAGAAGGAAAACAGCTGCCTCCTGGAAAGAGGCCATTAAAGCAGTACGACTGAACTAAAAGATTTAAGTTGTATTCTCCGTAAAACCAAAACAGCAAGCTGAATGACACTAAAAGGCTCTGTACATCTTAACCGAAGTGCAGATTTGGTGATAAGTCTTTGCAGATTTGTAACTGTGTGACAATTTTCACATTACAGTAATTTGACCAATCACTTAAATAAATATATGAATTAGTGTAGCTTTAAGTTGACTTTAATTAAGTTTTTGCTATATTATTATAACCATTATTATCAGTTATTACCCTTATCCTTCACAGGTGCATTTTCTTTCATGGCCTTGTCAGCTTTTCCACCGCTACAGGAAATATGGTTTAAAGTAAATCATAAGCTCACATATGTCTTGGGGCCTAGCCAAAAGTTAAGCTGTGAACTAGACCTAAATGATGAAACACGTCGCTTAGAGGAGAATTCCACCCCTGAACAGTCACATTTTAACATGTCATTTCTGTCTGTTCTTACCTGGAGCTATTTTCTAATAAAGTTGTTTTAATTGACTGGTTTGTCACTTAAAGTCTGCCTCATTTCCTTCTGCCTGATTTAGCACTTTCTCTATTTTAAGCCCAGTCTTCCCACCACACAGTATTTAAAACATGACATGACGGGAGGTTAGCTCTTGGGGACCTCTAGAGGAATGTGTATGTACTGTAGTGTCCTCCGCAAAAGGCCTCAGGCAGTTTCTCGCATACATTATAGTAAGATGCTATCTGACCTGACATGTTTACTCTTTACAGTAATAAGCGCTGTCTCTTGTTTTTGAATACAAATGCATTGAACATGCATTCATACATTTAAAGGTGAGGCACCTCACGTGTCTGTTTTAATATCAGGTAGTTAGGATTATGTGATGTGATGTGTGTGAGGATGCTCTGTGTCTTGCAGGCATTTGCTGTTTGCGTGAGGTTCAGATAGGAATCCACTGTCTTTGTCTGGGTCAGTAGCAAAAGTATTGTAGATGAAGATAGCAGCCCAAGCCCTCAAAGTGTACTGAAAGTGACAGAGATATGATCAGTGCTGAAACCCAGCCCACGGGCTAAACTGACAAGTGAGACTCACAATGAGACATAACTGTGTGTGCTGCTCACTTTTTTCAGCTTTTTCTTTCGTGTTTCAGTCCTTCCCTTTCTTATTCCTCCCCCTCTGTCTTTCACACACTCTCTGAGGCCAGTTACCTGAGCTCCGACCGACATACTGCTGAAGCAAATCCACACCACAGTTGTTTGAACACCTTCACATTCAAAATCCAGTGTGCCAGAGTGAATACCTTGTAATGAACAATCACAAACCAGAGCTTTCACCTCTTTTGAAAACCTCTTTGCATCAGCTATCTACATTAAGCCACACTTTGCATCACTCACTGCACACATTCAAAATCCAGCAGCACACAAAAATCTTCTCACATAGAGGAGTAATGGACGTGTTGGAACTGCCATGAAACTTGGTGTTAAAATGTAAGTCATAGCTTTTTCTCTCCGTCTTTTGTTGCTTAGCAAATTAGCATGATGCTAAGGAGAACATGTAGGGCAGAGTTAAGGATGTTAACCCTGTTAAGCCCAGTTAAGCCACCTTTCATTTCCAGGAATCTTAAGGGCTTATACAAACTTGTAGGATGTAAAGTTTGCGTCTTCAAACTGATGAAACGCGTTGGTAATGGCTGTTGTTCTCTGTCTTATCATTAATGACTATGGATGAGAATTTAAAGATTAAAAGATGGGCAGGATTTGACCAATAGGCTGAGTTAAACTGTTTGTCACAGACAAAGTAGGTGCCATTTACTAATTAAAAAAATAAATCCTACAAAATAATCATTCAGTTAGGCATTGAAACATGCAGACGTGTCAAGGCTTACTATTATAAAAGTTTCTGCTTGTGGTTTTTGTGTGTTGCTGGTCAGTGAACCTTGACGTACATGCAGGTGTTTCCCTCCTGCACTGCTATATAGACCAACACAGGCCAGTTTCAGGCTCTGCATTGGCCCAAGACTGAATTTAGTCTCCAGATTTTTGCAGCTGTTGTCTGTGTTGAGGGTGACAGTATTTTTTGAAAAACAAATGTAGATTAAAGGTTCACTAAGAATTAAATTCAGTTCTTATTAGAAATTCTCAAATATCCTCTCCAGACATGTTTAAACACGTACAAAAATGTCAAAAATGATAATTGTTGTCTCATAATTTTGTTTTTTCACCAAAAAGTTCAAAGAACTGGTTAAACATTCTTAAAATTACATCTACTCTTTCTCCCTCATTGAAAAATGTATTATCTATGAAAAAGCAAATATTCATTATTTCAAAAGTTTAACAGTTGGATCCAAAATGTCTCCTACTTCACTATGTGAAGCTACCTGTCCTGCAACATCATGCACTTACACTGTAATGTACTCTCATATCATATAATTTGCTTCTTTTTTTCTTTAGCAGTTCCAGTTTCCCATAATGAGCTTAAAGAATACTATTCTGGGGGGAAATTGATCTGTTTTTATATACAACTTAGATCCCTGAGTTAGGCAAAAAAACAAAACAACCAAACAAACAAACAAACAAACAAAAAACAACTCACAGCTATCAACCCCCTGATTAGACTGACCTCCACTGTATTCTTTTTTTGTACTGAGTGATAAACATGAAATATAAATCTTGAAATTGGAATCTGAAGTTCAATTCACAATTTATTTTTGTTTTGCAGTGAAATCTTTCATCTGTAGCTAACCGTCTTCCAAGCCTCTTTCAAGTCTCAAAAAGAGGAAGTTAACCACAATGAAATGACTGTAAACACAACTGCCTGCAGTGTGAGAACTGCACTCCATTTTTTTTTTTTTACTTTTAATTTGCACCTGCCTGAAACAGCTTTCAATACAGTGTATGGAAATTAGGCAAACAATTCGTTTTATACAAACATGTTCAGAAAGCCTGGTAGTGATGTGTCGATTCCACTAATGTGAATTACATTGTTTATGTCAGTGAGCTAGAATATGTAAAAACTGGTTGCCCCTGCAAGCCAGTTAACATCAACAGTGCTGACATGGATGTGCATGATTTCCTTTATTGTGATTTTAACACTAATCCCTTAAATTGATGATATACTCTAACAGCAGATAGGATTATGATTTTATTACACCAAACTAACCAATCTGTTGTAATCGAGTCCTTGTATAGATGTGTACCTTCATAGTAATGTCTTAATCTTTGACTTTTAATGTAACCACTTCTGTCTTTTCTTTTTCACTTCACCTTGCAGCACCAGACTGGATAGAATGGAAAGATACTATAATTACAGGCTGCTCAGTTAAAGAAATAAAGATTTAAAGTGTTTTGTGTATTATTGCTCTGTGTGCAGATTTATGTAACCACAGTCATTTTGAGACATTAACACAATTACTGCAAACAAATGAGACCCTTAGTGAAGGAGTGCAGCAGTTGGCACCAGTCTGAACTCAGCGGTTGACAGGATAGTGCCACCAGGTCGCATTTGGAGGGAAACATGTCAGATTGCACAACACAGTAACTCAACAATGATAATACATAGCAGAAAGAAGTTGATATTATTGCAGCACAAAGGTAAAGGTTTTACTGTGGAAAAGCCGATTGAAACGTGAATAAAAGTGCGGCTGGATTTATTTTATTTGGCCTAAAGGCGTAGTAAAAAATGTCAGGGGCATAATGTTATAGTCAACACACACAGTATTATCTTATGTGTGAGTGCATTCATTGTATGAAGCTGTCTTCCCTTTTTAAGTACCTCTTTGTCTATCATAGCCTATGGAAGAAACGCTCTTTAGTCTGTTATTTCAGTGCATATATGTAGATTTATTTGTTTTTACTCCTCCTTATCTCTAACCACAACCAGTTGTCGCTGCTACGCTGATTGTGACCTAAACCTAGCTACCTTAAACTCTGACCATAGAGGGTGGTGCTATGAAAGCACTCTCCTAAAAAGATTCAGTTTTCAGATTTTTATGTTCCTTGATCATGTTCCCTGAGCGAGGCATTATAACGAGGTATTGTGGTTTTGGGTGTATGGAGTGATGCATGTTTCATGTAGACATGAGGAGAGTGCAAATGTGTATTGGTTCAGTGTGTTAAGGTGTTGAATGTGAAACCTTCTAGATACAGCATTTTTTTCTTCTTCCTTCCTTTTTTATGTTTTTATGTAACCATTGCACTGAAAAGGTGTAATTAAGAAAGAAATATTTCTGTCTGGAGTGCAGTGTCGTGTGTGGCCTGGGGCAGAGGTCTAGTCTGGCATCGCGCGACAAGAATCCAGCAGGGTGCAGCCTATCTGAGCACCTGATGGAGTCATTATTTACACATGAATCTTTGTCTGAACAGTACAAAATAAAACTTTTGGCTGAAGATCAAATCTTCTTTCTTGTTTCTGGGCCCGGCAACACACGCACCTGAGTTATCCTTTGTTGGGTTGAGCTGTTGTTGCTTTGGAGTGACCTGCACATGAACTTTAATCAGAACATTTATATTGACTCAACTCTATTTTTCCGGCCGAGATATTCTGCTAAATTAAAGACTATTGTCTCTTATCAACATCTTCTGATTATACAGTACATACCCTACAAGCTGGACTAATTCTCTATTCACATGCCTAAACAGGCCAGTTTGGCAAACCCTCTTGTTTAAAATGCCACAGCCAGATATGGCAGCCAGTCAGATCTAGCTGTAGGGCTCATGTCCCTCCCTTATTGGTTCCTTCCCACTGGTGAACTTAGAAATTCATGATTCATTTTAAAATGGTGCTGAGTAAGTGTTTCCTGAACAAGCCCCAACCACTGAGCAAGTTTACCTCTTTTCAGTTCAAGCAGGAGTGCCCTGAGTTTTCATGTGGTGCTGTAGCAACACATCAGCAACCTAATAACCTTCAACTGGTTCTGAAACTGACTTTCAAATGGATCTGAAATAGTTTTCTTTATGTTCTACACTGAATCTGTGTGTTTATCTTACTCAAAGGCTAACTTGTGACATTAACTCATGAATGGTGTGAAATATACTTTGTATATTCACCTACAGTTGGGTGGAGTCAGCTAAAATGGGCCAGATAAGGCTGGAGTGATGCAGATTTAAAAATTATAGAGTAACTGACTTTGCATTGTTGCTACAACAATGTTTGACCTGTAACAATGGTTTTGATTGGTTCGTTGTTATTTATTACTATTTATTATCCATACTACCTCTGCAATATAACATGTATTTATATAATCTCTGTAATTCCAGTTTACACTTACCCTGTCTGCACTTTATCCACTTTGCATAGCTTCTGTATATATTGTGCATTCTTCCGCCCCCCACCTCATGCTGCTCAATGTGCCTTAAATTGCCCCCCGGGGACAAATAAAGTTTTCTGAATCTGAATCTAAGGTTGCTAAGGTTGGTGGTGTAGAGGGTTACACAGAGTATGTCAGAGAAACTGCACAGTAAGCATAACACAGCAAATTTCATCACAAGAGTTACAAGTTAACAATGTTTTGACCAGCACTTTCAAATAAAAAGTTGAAATTTTAAAAGAAACTTTGACACACACACACACACACACACACACACACACACACACCTGGTTTATAGGTCTAGATATGTATTATATATTAGATATATGTATGTTCTTAACAATCTTTTTTAAAACTGTGTTGCAGACTCTATGGCAGGAGGACAGGGAAAGGAAGGAAGATGTCAGTACAACCAGTGGAGAAAAGGCAGAATGAGTGGTGCCATCAATGATTACCAGGAGATCGTCAGGAGAGGGCAGACACCAAATGATCACTTTGAGCAAAGGCTTGAAACTTTCAAAAGACCACTTTGCAAAGCCCATGGCTTTGGCTCTGCATTTGGGAGGAAGCAATACCTGCCAGAGGAATCTGAAAAAGAACCGGGCAGTCATACCAAGCTCCTCTCCAAAAGAGTTTTCCCCCTCACCCCCCTCAGAGATGTCCAGGAAACTGCATTTAATTGTGCAAAGGCCAATATTATTAAAGGGTTCTCTGTAGTAAAAGGCACTGCTCGGCATTACTGATGTCAAAATGGTTTGAAACGGAACCCAGAGCTCAGCCATAAGAAACCAGAGGCTCTTTCAGCAGCAGGAGCAGCAGGGCTGAACCCTGAGGTGGTAGGGGAGTGGTTTCAATTGTATGAAGACCTGCTGGAGGAACATGAAATCAAAGATGCTATATCACATCTTTAGATTTGCAATGAGCCAAGGCCAGTTTTGTTCCATGCTTGTGGTTGGGGAGGTGAGCAAGCCCTGTGTAGAGGTAGCTGCTAGGGAAACGGGAGAAACCACGATAGTCCTTGCACCCTTCAATGCAGCGCAAAACATTTAGTTGCACAATGCTCATCTTTTCCAGAAAACGTTGCATGTTAGTGTCTCTGACAGTGGCTGGATAAAAAGTGACCTGTTCCTGGAGTGGGGTCAGATGTTTACAGAGCAGCTGCCAAGAGATGACCCAAGGCCCCAATGTCCTCCTGTTGGATGGTCACAGTAGTCATGTCTACAATCTGGACTTCACACACAACTTTTTTTTAATGCCACCCAGAATGAAGTTTAAGACCAAATTGGAACTGCTTGCAAACGTGTGAGCAATTTCAGTCCGGGAGTCCGGGAACATTGCGTGGAATAAGTCTCCTACTCCTTCAGTTGACTGTGTGATTGGTGTTTTGTCACTCTGTTCAGACAGTACGTCTGCGATCAGCGAGGGCCTACACCCATATCTGTTGGTGCTTGCCCTAGTGCTGGTATTGGAGATGGGGGTGGAGATGAGGGTAGAACAGAACTGGGAAATGCAGAACCTGGGGCCTGAAGCAAAATTCCCACTAAGGGGCTCTCATACCCAAACCATGAGCCTAGCCACACAGTCACACCTGACACCCCTGTGCTCCCACCACAATCCTCCCTCCATTAAAACAGTTTGCTCCATCTATCAGTCTAATACATTGACAGAATGAGGTATAAATAATACTAATTGAATAAAATATTTTCTATAGAATCCGAAGATAAATGAATATTTTTCAATATACTTTTTTTAAATTAACATTCTCTCAAACAAATTTTGTTTAACCTTAACTTGAGGTCTGAAGAAGGAAGGACCAGGAAGGAAGTCAACATGATTTGCATCAGGCTTATTATAACGGTCCTTAATTTGTCCTTTTGTCTTTATGAATTTGAGTTTGAAATTTTCCTTAATGCTCGGTTGTCTTCAGCTGTTTCATTTTGGCATCACTGGAGCCTGTTTCTGTTTTTCTTTCTGTTCGTCTTTTTAAAATGTTTTATCTCTTTTAGTTAGATTCAACTTAAATAGCACCACCAGTGAAACTAGATGCATAGGGGAGACTTGTGGTTGGAGAAACTGTGACATCCCAAGGGGATTGTTAGCCAGCTACAGGCTGTTATAAAGCACGACAGTCAACCCGCCACTTTGATTTTCTTCAGTTTAACTATACGATATTAGAAAGATAAGCAGTATGCACTGGGAGAAATGTAAGTACAACACGTGTTTTATTTACATGATGTACACAAACTGTAATTTCTTGCTCATTTCACACAGATTGTCTTAAATGTAACATTTACTGATGTGCAGTCTATGATTTGAGGGCTCAAACCTACTTTGACTTTAGTGAAGGAGGTAAAAAATTTCAAACTTGTTCAAAAAGGTGTTTCACCTAATCTGTTGTATCGTTTGTGTACGTTACATCAGTTTTCACTTTGAGGATGTGGATACAATATCATGGATAGAATATACTATTCACCGCAATGCCATGCAATCCAGTACAGCCCTGTAATACATACAAAACCCTGACAATCTTAAATTTTATGTGATTTATTTTTTGTCTAATTAACAGGTTGAATAGATGAAGAGTTGTTGTGGAGACAAAGAAATTAAGCTGAACTTTGAACTTAAGCGGTTTTTGGGCCAGTCATTTCTGAATTTAAAAAGTGTTCGCTAATCAAAAAAAAAAAAAGTGAAAAAAATTGGTTTGTGAAGCCGGTGACAGTGACAGTGATTCTCTGGCCATAACCTACCATGTACAATTTAGGACACTAACTGAAATGTTTAATGCAAGAGTTTTGGGGATTTTTGGAAAACTAACAGACGGAAATAACGGTGTGACAGCTTTTCCTGCCGTGAACTGTGTCAGGATCAGTATTGAAGCTGCTGTGTCAGGCTCTTTTGGAAAGAGGAAGGTGGTCATTTGGAAGTTGGTTGCATTTTGCTATTGGCCTGTAATCTTGATATGCAAAATGGTGGCAGACCTCCACCACAGTAAAAGACTGCACAGCTGTGGAGCTTCCTCTTTTGTGTTATCCCCGTGCATGTGCCATGGTGGTTGTTCGTCTGTCTGTGTGTGCTCATGTGTGATTGTTTAAAACTGAGAGAAATGAAAGACAAAAGCTTCTGTTCAACTGAGGTTCAATTCAAAGATCTGTGGCATTTATCTTTGCATTGGCACAATTTATTTCCTTGTGTTTTTAGCACCGTTATAAATCATTGTTGTGATAAGCACCACACCCCTACATCACACTCCTCACACTCCCCCAGTTCTCTGCCAAGAATAAATCTTTTGTTACTGTTGGCTGTGTGACAGCTTTACTTCCTGGCCAGACACTAGACCTGCTCTTGTACCTCCCTTATGGTACAGCACTCCTCAACTGGTCAGTATTTGGTGTGAACTTTATCTCACACTCTCCAAAGAAACTCTGCAAATAGCTTATCCAGCAGATTTTTGTGAGTAACTGTTGCTGCTCTAACATAAGCCGCAAACATTAGCATGGTGGCTAACTTGCATTTAAATAGCTTATTAAGTTAACACCCAAACAAATCAAACAAGTACTGTTTTAAAATTTTAACAACATTGCTAAACTCTGTCTTGCTCTTCCAAGTAAACCTAAGTCTCTGTTTTAAAATCTAAGATATCTTATATTTTCCCAAATCATGCTTACAGTATAATACTAGGATTAACCAGCTGTGTGAGACAAGAAAGATGCCTCTTTCATTTCTTTTATACAGATCATGAACCAGTAAGGATGGTAAATGGGGCAGAGCTGGGTGTAGGTAAATCAAATCAATCCGTTTTTTTTTTGGTTAACACTATTACAGATGTGTTTAATGGACCCACATAAAAGGTACAGGTAGAACCATTAGAGTTAAAATATATGACGAAATTTTTAGCAGGAGCACTGAAAGGATGGCTCCTGTTCTTAACTGCCACTGTGGCGATAGTGAGCAAAACACTTCCAGACTCAGCTGAAGCTGATAAGATGACTGTCTTAAGCATGTGCTCCTTTACAGCAACTCACGCTTTGTGTCAAATGGAGGTCAAAGTTGTGATGAATAATTTTAAATAAATAATTAATTAAATCATACTTTAACATGATTTCCACAGGGTGTTGCTGAAGTCACCAAATCTGCAGAACTGATGCACTGAGCTTTGTTTCTGTCATTTTCTGATTTGCCACCAGTGATCATACAAAATACCAAGGCTGAACATGTCAAACTTTTGACCCTTCATTATTATATAATCTGTCACTTTCAGATTGAAGATTGACATGAGTGTCTCTCTGTATGTCTGTCTCTGTGTGTGTGTGTCATCAGGACAAGATTTATTGTCTTTTCAGCTTGGGGGAGACATCTTCCAGGAATAGTATGTGACTGCAATTATAGTCTGAAGCTGAGTTATGGGGTGGGGGTCATTTAATGGCCTTCCAGATCACACACCTTTGTTAAGCAAGCTTCTGCTTCATGTCAGAAACAAAAACAAGATTACTACAAATACTTAGAATAGATGTAGGAAACTCTCCTCCTACACCAATTTTCTCAACCCAATGATAATGACAAATCACTGAAAGCAGACATACAAATTAAAATAAGTTAGGTATTAGTGACATCCATGAATGGTAATGTCAGTCGGCCTGTTGGTTGCTCAGTCTGTGGGTGCACCATGTTGCTCCAGAATGAAATATCTCAGCAAGTATTGTATATATTTCAGTGAAGTATGGTGCAGATATTCATGGTCCCAGAGGATGAATCCTGCTGAATTTGGTGATGAGGTAACTTTTCATCTGTGCTCAGCAGCAGGCTGATGTTGTTATTATTTAGTGAAAGGTCTTGACAGCTGTTGGATGGATTGATGTGAAATATCAATCCTTCTCTGTTCAATCTCATGATTTTTCATCTAGAACCATTATCAGGCCAATATTTTGCTTTATAACCAATGTACCTGGAAAATAAAAGATATTCCCATCAGCCTCAGCTTTACTTTGTGTTTTGTGCTGATTAGCAAATATCAGCATGCTAACAAGCTAAACTAAGATGGTGACCATTTTAAATATTACCTGCAAAGCATCAGCATGATAGCATTGTCAGTGTATACAGTGGCATTCTGATGTTAGCTTTTAGTTCAAATCATCAATCATCACAGTACATCCTTTATTGTCTTGTACATACCACCTTCATATTATACAGTATTATGATGCTTTGCAATAACAATCATAAGTGAGTGTCATTCTACTATGTTGCACAAAGTTTATAAAATCTAGTAAAAGCTAATAACCATCATACTACAGGGGATAGACAGGAAATTGAGCATCCAAACAAATATAACATTCATTTGGACTCCAGGTCAATTTTTATTTTCAAAAAAGGACTAGATAAAATTAAAAAAAGGAAATTCAGACTAAAAATTCTGTTATTTCATTTTTGTTTTCAGTTTTTTTTTTTGCTGAATTTCCCAAAACTCTATAGGACATCATTAGTTTTTATATGTTTTTCTATTTTTTTAAATTAATAGATTTTTTAAACACTACTTTCGTGCTAAATTTCTTGAATTCTCCACTTTACTTTGAAAGATAGAAATAGGTACTTGGAATATTTTTTGCAATATATACCTAAACAGATGAAATAATTTCCTTTAGATATATTCTGACAAAACAATTTCAACATATCACCACACAGTGTCCACTAGTAGCTGTTCTGGAGCTTTTGACTGCAACGCATTATTTTCATCAGGGGGTGAAGTTTGCCCAGTTATCATGGAGCTGTATATGCTCACATTCCCATTTTTCTGAGCGCTTAAAAAAAATGGAAATGTCAGAGTCTACAACTTCATGTGCAACATTTTGCGTGCCATGATTCCCAACCTTTTTTGGGAATAAGCAATGTCTAAATGTGGCTCCTTGTCATAGGTTTAATTTTTCTGGGTGGAAAAAAAAAAAAAGAAAAAATTGGATGTTGTTGTTCATGGTAATGAACTCTGTGAACCCACCATGTCCATCACAGAGACTGCTCCAAGACAGCTGAAGGGGAATGAAGTCATATATCTACTTCTCTTTCTTTCTCTCTTTCTGGCCTCACTAGCATCACCATCAGCACTGGCCAGGTCCAGACCATACCAAGGTGTTCGAGTCAGAGACCCGGTCAAAGAGCTGCTGAGGAGGAAGAGGAGTCTGGAGCCGCACAGCACCAAGGCAGCACCCCATGCCTCGGTGAGGACACCAAGACACATGACATTAATGTGCTGGCACAGTGCTTTTTATCAGCCATTTTGGATTAATGGCTGCAGTGAGCATTTGCACATAATACTTTTTTTTTTTTTTTTTTTTTTTTTTTACTAAGTTTTGTACATTTAATTTAAAAAATGATGTATGATCAACATTCAGTATTATTCAGCATATATTTACATACTGACACAGTTTTGGAAATATACATTGGCCCTCCGCCCTTTCCAAAGAAAATTCAGATCCCCAAACAGTGAAACTGCATTCTTGCCCGAAACTTCATCATGCATGATTGAACAAATAAGCAACACTGGATTTACTCTAACAGTTAATAGGGAGCAATGATTAGTCATGTACTGATAGACAAATCAAGCTCTGTAAACCTGTGCAGGTTTGCACAGGAGAGCAGAAGATACTGAAAATATACTAAATAGAGAGTTTCTGAAATTAAATAACTAAATAAAATTAAATAGAGCAAAGGAGCAGGATTACTTGTCAGACCTCTGCCAGTGACAGCTCGGCTTTCAACTTTACTCAGATTCATGAACCTCTTTGGAGGTGTTGTCTTCTGTGATAAACACAACATTTTTTGCTAAATTTCACTTTGATTTACCACTGAATGGTGTCCAAATGACATGTTGCATTTCTAATAACGGTTCCTTGTCATTACCCTCCAGGCGCACATCCCTCACTCATCTGAACTATCATGAAGATGAACAGTCAATTCTCTTTATGCTTTCTGCAGCAGATACGCCGCTGCTGATGAAAAGAAATGCACATGGGCTGAACCTCCACACGCAGGTTGTTGGTTGTAAAAGTGAACTCTGTTGAGTGGAAGCTGCAACATGACAGATCAGGATTGTTCTGTGGGTAGTAATTTTGCCAAATGGAACATTGTGGCATTCCCAAAAGCTGAAAGAAAGGCTCCCCAAGGGGCAATCAGGATGTGAGCAGTCAGGACCCAGGGCCTATCCCAGAGTGAAGGGGGGGATTTTGTCCTTATATAATCCAGGTGTTTTTCCATGGCAGTTACAGCCATTCCCTGCATGGCTCCAGGGCTGGGCACATAGCCCTATGCAAAATAACTCTCTGCCTTGCCAAAGAGCCCTCCCACTTGCTATTTAGTACATCCTCCAGACCAGTAGAGGATAGACACAGCATGTTCACACAAACATGCACAAAACAGTACTTGTGCAGCTGTGTGTTATGTTCTAATAGTTTGCAAAACGTAGTTGATAGTACTCATCTTTCACTGTGAGAGCATTTCTGTGGCACATGAAAATAACTTTTGATAAAAACATTTGATATCAAGGCTCTTTAACCTCAGTTTAGTTCATTTATTATGAGCAGGAGGTCCTCAGGGTGTCTTTCTATCTTTAAATACCCAAGTTTTAAAGTTATTCCAGTGGTAATCATTATTATACCTACTGATACTCATTAAAAGAATAGTTTGACATTTGGGAAATATGGCTTTTCACTTCCTTGTGAAGAGTTAGATAACTAACACCACCCTTGTGTGTGTGCTACAAAAACAAAGTGGTGGTTTTATGTGAGGCTCCTGGAAGTCACTGTGCACAGCCAAGAATTACAACAGCTGCAGCATATGACCTGCTGTAGTCATGTATAATGACTTCATTTGTGAGCTTTATAGGTGTCTGCAGCCCGTTTCTTTTTACCCTTGGATGGAGCAAAGCTAGTTATTTCCCCATGTTTTTTGTCTGCATGCTAAGCTAACCGGCTGCAGGCTGGAGCTTCGTGTTCAGCCCACAGAAAAACTTTTCCTAAACCTAATCAAGTTGTTTTTGTGCCTAAAGCTAACCAAATATTTATTATTGCATTGCCACATCATAAAAGGGTTAGTTTTTTATTATTTTCAGCAGTGATTTTTAATAGTTCAGTAGCATTGGTGCCATGTTTCAGGGAACTCTCCCACGGGTTGATTCAGAGTTTAGGGACAAACAGCCAAAGTGGTTGCTCAGGCTGGATCACTTGTTGCAGATCTCATCTAACTCTAAATAACTGTATTTCCCCAAATTAAAACTATTTCTAAAAAAAACCACACCCACAGTTTGTTAAAAGAACCATTGCACTTAAGCTGTTGAGCTCAGTGCTATTAGTTAGAGTTATTAAAGGGTCTGCTCACCCAAATTTATACATACCTCGGATGGTTTATACCATACACACAGTCCTAGTTGCATTGGTCCAGGTTTGACATGTGGGTAATTCACAAACTTAACTGTCACCAGTTTTCACTGCAACTAACTGTCCCTATGAAAACTGTTAACAGTAGTCTCCAGGTTTTTCTCAGTAAAGGAAACACTAATTTTGGAAATGATGTTGCTTTGCATTGGAAATGAAAATATTCATTTCATTATTTTTTGTTGCCATTTCTTTTTAAATGTAAAAAGCTGAATGCCGTTCAAAGAATTTTGCCAATTCCAGACAAATAAAACCAAAACCAGCTGTGCTAATACTTTAAATCAGAGGGCAGGTCTCATGTTTGCAGGTTTGCTGAGCCTGATGTGAAGGACAGCAGGCCAACACAATGCACAAAAGATTAGCTTCAGTGTTTACAAATCTTTCTTGTTCAAATGTTCTCAGTTTACAGTTAAACACACCCAGTCAGAGCTCAGCCTGCCTTACCACAGCTAGCATCAGTTTTATTGATGTTCTTTAGCAGGTAACTGATCATCCTTTTACAAATCTTAAGCAGGAACAACAACTTCTGTCTAAAAGTGCTCTAATTTTCCATGAGGGTTAATTTTTTTCATTGCTTTTTCCTACCACCCTCACCACTTCATTAAAAGTAACATTAGGGTGTGCACATTCAACACAGGGAGGTAACAGGATGTAGGGAGGGAATGCCTGGAGCCACTGAACTTTGAGCTAATTTACTTCTTCTTTAGGATCAAGTGTAAAAACTGACAAAATGTCAGACAAATCAAGACATGTAACATAAAAAGTGAATGACATAGCCACACAAGTAGATAAATAATAAAGATGGAAGCTGGGAAATGTAAATTATAATTCTCATAACACTGAACAACCCAGTGCATTCAACCCAGATAAGCAAACAGTAAAAGATTAAAAAAAAAAAAAAAAAACAGTGATAGAAATGGATATAAGTTTAATTTGCAGTCCAGGAAACACAAATGAAAAATGACCTTTTGGCTAATTCTGGTACATTCACAGCTCTGTGAAACAGGTCAGTGTTTTCTTAAGGTGATATGTCGTCTGTAGATATTATCTGTTTTTGTCATATAACATCTTCGTGGCTCAGTTGCATGGACAGCACCTGTTCATCCTTGACCTTGTGGACAGCGAAAACTAATCTCAGCATAAGATCCATAGTAGATCTTCCAGAGTAGTTCATCTGGAACTTTCGATCATATCACAGGGTCTTCCTCAGTGGATGGAATTTGCCCAGTGGAACTGATGTTAAAAAAAATCAGTTTTTCTGAAAAAAACTTCTTCCAATAAGTCCATTGATAAAGGAAGATCATGTGAAACAGCTTTGTGCTAAAGAACAGCTAACACAAACTTGTGTAAAGATTTTTATCAGTCATTATTTTGTATTGACAGTCCAACAGTACGATTTTAACAGCTTGTGTAAAAGGCAGTGAAACAGACTTCTGCCTAACCCTCAACAGACTCATCAAAAACAGCCCCTATAGTTGGACACGGACACTACAAAAGACAAATCAAGTCCTAAATATGATTAATACTAACTGCAACACACAATGATTCCCATAATCCCATTGCAATGACACACCCAGCCACACTTTGTCACCCCTGCCAACAGTGTCCAACCAAGGACACACACACATATGCATTCTTATTTACCATCTTTGTGGGGGTTCTCATTGACATTATGAATACCTCAGCCCCTTACCCCATCCCTAACCTTAACCTAAACCCAATTCTAACCCTAAACCTAAAACCTAAGTGATGATGACAATGATGGTTTTGAACCAAAGTTTGTCACACACACACACACACACACACACACACACACACACACACACACACACACACACACACACACACACACA
>JBBMJY010000026.1:22505617-22555850 GCA_037833715.1 Toxotes lorentzi
GTGAAGCGCTTTGAGACAATTTGATTGTGGAAGGCGCTATATAAATAAAATTGAATTGAATTGAAATTGAATTGAATTAAAAGGAATAATTTGACTTCTTGGGAACTTTTGTGTTATTTCTTTGCTGAGAGTTAGATGAGAAAATCAAGATTCCCCTTGTAGCCAGTTAGCATAGCTGAGCATAGAGATTTGTTTTCTTCTGTACAAAAGCAAAACCACAAAGACTTTTCTTGGACAGGGGAAAGTGATTTCTACCTTTTACATCCAGGTTTTTGTACAGATAAACTTAGAAATGTTGGAGGTGATGGTAACTGCACTACACACACTATTGTGATTAAAAACTCATGGTGTGAGTTGCCAGGAATGGACACTGTAGATACAACTAAAGAAAAAAATGATTAGAGTAAATGTTGTGTTTGCATGTTCACTGTAGATGTTTTATTATGTGGATTGAAAAATTTAAGCTGGTCAACATTCTGTTTTGTTTTGACTGGAGGTTTGATTGACATCTTATGAGACAGTTTCACTCTGTGGAGACCATGGGATTGTGAGAATAAATCCACATAAGTCAAAAGTTTTATGTTTGCGTGTTTGTGCAAAGACGCCTCTGAGAACACATTTTCATCCACATGCATAATGTCTGAGCGTGTGAGCCAGTGTGTTACTGTGTGTCAGAAGAGACAGGAGTAATGAGAGGTAGCCTCACTACATGATGATTGTGACGGCGATAGTTGAAAGCTCTTCCAGTTCTCTCTCTCTCCGTCTCTTTCCATCTGTCTGGGCTGTTGAGGAGCAAAGTAAAGGTCTAGAGTTCATTATCAGAGATTTTCCTCTTGAAGGAGCACAGTGACCAGAGCATGTGGCAAGCTCTCATTACTCCCAGAGCTGTCACATAATCTTTGCCCACTTACATCCTAGACACAGGGACCTGACTTGTCTGGAGTGGGCCTGCCTCGTGTATCTATCCCCATTCAACACAGAAAATTAATCTGAAAGTGCCTATAGAGAAATCGCCATTTCAGACCATTAGCACTTGTTGTGCAATGTCACCATGGCTGAAATAACCGAGGCAGTGGTGAGTATTGGACTTATTAGAGCAATAGCCAGTTCATGTTACATAAGTATGGAAATCACCCACCTGGGGGAATATTGCGATGGCCTTGTGCAAATATGAATGTACGCTGAGGAAAACGATCAGAACCTGCCAGAAGTGAAATGACTAGGTTTCAGTTCGTAAACTGCCTGAAGAAATATTTCAATAAGCACAGCAACCGTATAAAAGCAGAAACTTCACTCAGCTTCATCTGTCTCTCATAAGAACACTTCAGGAAGAGGCCACACACACACACACACACACACAAGCACATTCACATGTGTACACTAAAGCTGCAGAAGAGGAATTAAATCAGTCCACAGAACAGTTTTATGGCTCATCTTTATACTGCAGCATGTGATTGAATTTTAAAAATTTTCCAGTTGATTTCTGGGTAAACGTTGACATTTGGTCATTCATCAAGACAAGTGTCTCTCAGCTCTTTTATTCGATTGGACTGATTTTTTTATTCTCCGGGGGAAAGCCACTGCTTTCCTTAGTTGCAGATAACTTTTTTTTCAGTCCCTATAAAACGTTCTAATCTCAGATCTGAAAGTGGGGGAAAGTACCCACTCCCTCCTGTTTTTCAAGTTAAAACAACTTTTGGAAGCTAAATTGATTTTTTTTTTTTTTTTTTTTTTGGTTCCATTTTTGACATGGCCGCCACGCCCTGCTTTGGAGATTGGCATTCTGTGAGCACTGGCCAATTGGCAACCACTGTTTACTGCCAGCAGCTGCTTTTGCTCATTGAAGTTGTTGCCTCTCTTTTACACATCAATCTACTTTCTCTCTCTTTTCTCCCCTCTCATTAATCTTTACAAGATGCCTGAGCATGGAATAAATTAAGCTTTGCCATATTAACTGGCCTTTGAGTCCTATTTTTGGGAACGCCTTGGTTTTGATCAGACTATGACAAAAGTGCAGATACCACTTGTTGAGCTAATTTAATTCCTTTTCTCATTAAGTGTCTCCTGATGGTGATGGATTGGACTTGGGTGGGAAGTGTACAGGCGTCTCTTGGGTTGTTGGGTGCTGCTGGTGAAAGACAGGAAAGCTTGGACTCCATCTCTTGTCTTGGTGAAGGTATTCATTTTAAGTTTCTTTAATGTTGTTTTTCTCAGTCAATCCAGTGGTGTCCTTCAGACACTGTCGTGCTGTCAGAAGTTTCAAAAACCTGCTCTCTTGTCCTTCTCCCCGTCTTCCTCAGAAGATCACCTTGCCGGTGCTTTGGAAAAGAGGGAGGGGGCTGGACTGTTTAAAGGTGATAATGGTCTTTAATCTGCACCAATGATGATTTATCAGCTCCTGGCCAGCCTCCCTGCACTTTAAAACATGAAATAGAAACTATTATCTATTACCAGCTCATCACTCACTATTTTGAATTTCCGAAGGTGGGGGTAAAAGTGAGAGGGAGAAAAAGATAGAGGGGGATAGGGAGGAGGCAGGGAAGGATTCATCTTTTTTTTTCTGTGCAAAGCCACCAGAGCTCCAATCCAATTTGCCAGGCATGTGGAGTTATCCTTAAGCCTGTCAAATGCACTGACAGGGAAAGCTGTCACTTCTCATATGGTCATATGGTCGCAATCAGCACTCAAGTTATTTATAGGCCTCATCCTTCACACATTCACTACTACATAGACCCACATACCCGGACACCTCACTGCACTCTGAGACCATAAGAGAGCCAATTTGCTCATTTAGTATCACCTCTTTACTGTACTTTAAGCTACTAAGAACATTTTATTATAGAGTCTACAGAGGATGGGAATCGTGTGTTTAAATGGATCCACCTTCTCTGAGGTGGTTATGGTCTTTAGCAGTCTTTAGCAATTCTCAGGAACTCACCCAGGGACACATAAAGGAGCAAAGATGGGAAATAAACTAATTTTCTCTTGATAGTCTAATTTTCTGCAATTACACTATAGTATCGAAATTAATTTAGCAATTATGTATTCAGGTAAGTATTACCTAGCAGCTACATATAGCAGCATTAAATTAAAAGCTACAGATGATGGTAAATAATGGGATATTCTCTTGCACTCAGTGTGGGAGGAAAACTAATTAAATGTGCTTCAGATATTTCTGTGTCCACTCGGACCAGCCACTCACTTCTCAGTTACCAACAGAGCAATTATGGCTTCATTTCCGTGGTATGGCCATTGGCCTTGTGTATTAGTGTGTATGTGTTTTATCATACCTGGAGGATATGTTTTAACTCAGCAGGTTGAGTGTTACCAAAGACCTCTATTGTTCTCAGCTCTATTGAGAGGTCTCCAAACACTGGCCTATAATTAAAGGGCTCACCACTACTTAGTGCTTTTGTTCTCATGTCCCCTTACCCCCTCCCCCTATGCTGGAGGTTAGGGATAATGAGCATTTTGTGTATGTGGTTGTGTATGCATAGTCGTGTGTACGCAGGCAGATGTAGTGACAGTCTCTTAATTTAGTTTTGACTCGCTGGTGCATTCATTCACACATCAGCCACCACGGCTGCCATCTGTGGGCGAACCCATGACCGCGTGGGGGTTAATCCCCTGTGGCTTGTCTGGGACTCTGGGAGCGCCATCACAAGTGCCGTCCCTGTCACCCATTCCTTAAACCACCTGAAGGTGACAGTGTTTTGTCATCAGTGCCTCTCAGCTCCCTTCACATGAAGTACAGTTTAAACCCCAGCTCCAAAGTCAGCCACCTAACCAGGCCTGAATAATTCTCTTGGACATTACAAGGTGCATTAGGAGCTTGGCTGAGAGCTTTGCTGTGTCACATTTAAAATGTGGCTCCTTATAGGGTTTTTGCCTTTGAACACGTAGCCTTGCAGAGGGGGTTAGAGGCTGTGCTATGAGATAAAATAATATGAGAGCTACTACAGTATCTCTCTCTTTTCTCATCCCTGTGATGTCCACTCCAAGTTCCTCCCATGAATCTGCAGTTTCCCTTCGTGACTGAAATGCCAGACAGGAGTTTCTCTCCGTGAAAGAGGTTAATTAGAAAGATTTCTCTTATTGAGGACACAGACTCTGCTTCTGTGTAGAATTTCTTTGCCCTTCTCTCATCTCCTGTCCCTCTCCCTCTCTTTGCAGCTGTTTTTTTCTGACTCAGAAGCAGTTTAGTCAGAGGATTAAAATGTATTACACTGTGATCTGGTTTGTGATAACAGCTCATATTTGGGGAAGTCCAGTAATCACCTGCACTGAAAAGACAGAAACACCAAACTTCTTTGTGTGAAATGCCAAAAATTTGGCCTCACGACAGAACATTGTCCTTATTAGCTGTCTGCTGAAAGGCACGAAGAAACATTATCAGATCTCTGTGTGCTCGCTGAAATCCAGGCCCTTCTTAAATTACACTGCTTCAGATCCCTGTTGCTCAGAAGAAACAACAGGACAGGACTGATGTTAGCTTAATAAACAGAGACCTACTTTAGCTGCTGCCTCTGCTGCTGGGGGGGAGGGGGGGGGGGAGTGTTTGTGCATAAGCATGTGTGCTATAGGGAACGCTTCCACTGTCGCTGTCTTGTAGACTAAAAGCTTGTCACCGCTGACCTCATAGCTTTTAGTTGGTCTGAACATGGAAAGTTATGACCCTCTAAATCTCCAGGGAGGACAAAGACACTCTAAGATCATCCTTGGCCTTCGCTGCCGTGTCACAAGATCAGCTTTTGAAATATATGCGCATATTCTTCTCTAAGAAAGAATTCAAACCAGTTCCTGTGTAGCCTTGTATGTTGACTTTGCTTTCCTTCAGATCTTGTCATTTTCTCAGAGAGGTCCAAGCTTATTAATTTAAGCCAATTGACATTAAAAGATATAATTATACTTGACCAGTTCTGCACCCGATGGCCTTTTCCATGCCTTGATTATTGATTGCCAGTGCTCCTGATTAGCATGTCGGTCACAGGGGAAGTGGTGGCCCGCAGTCATGATGATAATTGAGATCATAATCACAACCAATGAGGTTTTTTTTGTGTGTGTGTGTGTATATAGTGGTCATAGTGGTGGATTGAGGGGGTGAGGGGCTACCAGCTGTCACAGGGGCTTTTGATTGATGGATGCCTGATATAAGATGATGGATGTGTACTCACATTAAGCTGAGCGACGGCTGTGCCAAGCTTGTCGCGGCTTCAGCAGTTTAAGGGAGCGTTATGGCTTCATTAGGAGAGAGAGCGACTGTGACCATAGATCATGGTGGTGACAGGCCAACATTATGTCTTGGGTTGGGTTGATAATGATGTCATGAATGTGAGGGTCACAGGTTGAAGGGGCATTAACATATGTAAGGCTCCTGGAGGTTGATGGGTGAAAGCAGTAATGGCAGAATTTCTTCTTCACTGATTTGACTTTGTGACTTTATGCACAGATACAAATGCATTACAAGATTGTAAAAGAAGCACAGGACTGGTGGATTTCATATGTGAATATGTCTCATGTGCATAAAGATTGAATAAAAAGAACAGTTTCTAAACAGTTGAAATAGTTGAAATAAAAAACAGCCTCCAAACCATTGTTCACATTATTATTTTTTTTAGCATATTTTTTAGTTTTGTTTAAAATTAGATTTTAATAAAGTTTAACTGTTTGTCATGCAAATCAGTTGTTGGTGCTTATGATCCATTTTAGTCCTCATGGATAAAGATATGAGACAAATCATTCTAAGCATCGTTATTTGAACATTAATTAGTGTTTTTAGCTCTGATTCTCTCATTTCTGTCCTTTTATTCTTCTTCTTTTTGTCTCCCCATCTGTCAGTATCTGCCAACCTCTTGACCTCAACATTGATTATTACACAACACTGATAGCCTAAATTGAAATGATGTTGCCATTTTCATCTTTCATTTTTTTCTCACTCGTCCGTCTGCATGGCCATTACTAAAGGTCACAACCCCTGACCTCCTCCCTCTACCCTTTCTCTCGCTTTCAGAGGAGGGCTTCAAGACTTAATCCAGTAATGGAGAGTACAGGAGAGCAGCCAGTACAGGACACCAGGGGATGATAAGAAGGGGGAGGGGAAAGGGGTAACTAAAAGTCTGTATCTCCATCCAGTATTACCAGCAACCATTAGTCCCCCCACCTCCCAACCCCCTTCCTTCTCCTCACCACTTAAAGGTGGGACCAGCTGTGCCAGGGCAAAAAAATCATTGGAATCCATCTTTTTAATTCTGCTTTATTACACCCACTATCAATATTGTTATTGTTTAAAGTGGTACTGGCTCTGGCCCAGCTCTGAGTGACGGGCGTCCCACCGTGCCTCTCTCGTTAATTATGTATAGAGGAAGTAGCAGCTGCATGGGGGGTCGTGGAGAAGACTTGGGGGCTGCTTGTGTATGAGGATGAGGAGGAGGTCTACAGAGGCCTGGCGTAAATTATTTACCGTTGAATCGTGGCTTGCCCGCTGAGCGTCATCCACTGACATTTGGAAAGGGAGCGATTGTCTGCATTCTCTGCACTGTGTGATGTCGCACTGGTGTAAAATGAGATACTTGGCGGTGTAGACCTTCCAGAATGAACCTGTGGGACCTCAGTGGCCTAATAAAAACAGGATATCTGCTCTGCTTGTTAGCTGCTAAAAGGGATTTAAAAAAAATGGGTCTTTGTGTGACCACTGAATGCAACAGTAAAGAAGTAAACCTTCCACATCTGCCGATCCTACTGAAAATGATGCTGCTGATTTCAAATGATACATTTCTGAATGCATGTGTAATATATGGCCAGTGCATCAGTGCTGCTAAGGCCCATTGAAAGTCTAATATTAGCCTTTCATTATAGGTAGCTAGTGAGGATGTGTCACTCCAGCAACGTGCTACAATATCAAATGAGTTAGAGAGGGTCAGCTGCGTGTGAGTATTCTGGAGTGATTCATCGGCTCATTCACATGCTGATATCTCTGCATGTATTTGCATTAAAGGACCATACCAGTGTTTTAAACTATTTCATACATTTTTATACACAACCAACAATGATAGTGTCGCATTTTTTTATGTGTTTCTCCTCTTTCTCTGCAGAGTGGTGTTATCAGTTCACAGAGACTAAACACTAAACCCGTGCTGTGCTGTGCACTCTTAGCTAGCATGCTTGAGTTTATTTTTGGAAAGGTACACTACACTACCATTACATAGTAATAGAGGTGCAAACATTGTTTTTACAAGTATTGAGGTGGATACTGGAGGTGGTGTTGAGAGGCTCAGACATTCACATTAGTTCTTAATAAACCAGTCGCTGCAGGTTTATTTCAAGCCATTTCAAAACCAGTGTAAAATGTTGATTAAATCATTCTTAATTTGGAAATTATCTCAAACTGACCACAAACAAACTCCTGTGTGATTACAGCACAGGGTAATCACAGGATGATGTTTTCTTTTACATTTTCCACCACTTGAAATTTGAGATGTTTTGAATAACACACTGGATAATATTTGTTGATTTTCATGTGAGTTATATTTCATCCCATTTTCCTTTTTTCTTTTTTACTTACCTCTTGACCCGTCTTTGAATTGCCTCCCTCCAGTCTGTCTGTTTCCCCGCTGCTGTGCTGAGGCAGAGGTACACCGCGTTGAAAAAACTTGCCTGTTTGTGCCTCTCTAATAAGCTGCCTGTGCCCATTACAGTGCATGAGAGCAGCTGAGGGATGAGGCAGTCTCAAAATGCAAAGTGAAAAAGTAAGTCAAGTGGGAAGGAGAGGTTTGGCAGGGGGTTGCAGGATCACACAGCTGTTTGATGAGCTCAGCTGGACCTTGTTAGGCAGGTTGGAGATAGTTGTGAGACTGTTTCTGTGGAACTATATCTGTGGCAGCACACCAAGATAACAGATAACAAGAAATGTCCCCATTTTCTCTTTTTATATTCAGCAGTTCAAAAACTTTTCTCAATTCATTCAAACTGAATTCATTCATTCTTCAGTTTTTTTCTCCCTCTATTTTCTTTCCACTTAATTTAACATCTGTTAACCAAGTTCGCTTTGCTGGTTATTTAACTTCAGATGTGGCATCTATGTCACTCAAAGCACTCGAGTTATCAACACTTGGCCGGGAAAACTCATCTCAAAATCCACTCGGCTCCCTCTCGTCTGACAGTTGTCTAGCCGCTGTTTTTGCCACATTCTCCTGCCCTCTCTGAGTTTTGAGTGCTGCTCAAGAGGGAAACCTGCAAAGGTGACCTGTCACTGCAGCCTAAAAGTCTCACTGGGTATTTATTTGAGGTCACCTAATGCAAAATACAGCTACCTCTTTTATATTTCATGGCGCCAACCTATACTTAGTCCAAATATTTTGGTGTCAGGGTCCATAAAAGTGTAAACTGGAAGCCAAAGTCATGTAGTGTACCCCCCGCTCACTTCTCTTTGCCCTCTTAGTGTCTAGCTAGCTGATATCTCATAAAAGCTGTCTTTAAAGCACGATGGGCTCATAAAAGCTGAGCTAACCTCTTTAGATGGATACTTTAGCCTATGGCCTTCACACCTTATTTAAGACGGACACTTCACTCTCCTTACCCTGAAGAGGAATGTTGACTCATCAGAAGACTCGGTACAACATAAACACAGCAGAGTAACACTGCACAGTAAAGAGACAGAAAATCTGTATTTGAAGAGAATTATTCACCCTGTTGTGAAACTTGCCACATGTGTTTGCATACTGTTTATACGCTTCTTTGAAAATAAAAGATTTACTGTATTTGTGGTCTGCGGCAGGATCCTGCAAATTAATTTTGTGTGTGCTTGCAAGTTTTTGAACACGTGATTAGCTTTATTCATTACCATGCAGTGCAGCTTTGTCTCATTACAAAGTGGCACTTACTCTGATGTGGATGCATGCATGTGTGTTTCTGACTGAGTGAACACATTATGCAGTCGTAGCCATACTCCAAGTCTAACTTGCTCCCTGTCTCTCTCTCAGAGGGAGCAAGTGCCTCTGAATCAATGGACTGGGTTTAGGGGCTTTAACTTCAAAGTTGATCTCTTTCTTCACGGAGGACGCAGCTGTCAGTCAGAAGCCGCCTTTGCTCCTTTCTTCCCAGAAAATAAGTTGTAGAAAAGTTGCCAGCAGTTGAGGTGGAGAGAGCTGTTGTAGAGTCTGTCATCCATTTTAAGAGAACATGTCATGTCAGTGTTGTGTGTCCCCTTATGCTGTGTGAAAGTGTCTCATTACTCAAAGAAGTGACTCAGAAAAGAGGCTGCTGCTGCCGCTGGACGTAAATTGAGTTACACTAGATTGGATTTGAGTTTTTTCTTAGAATACACTGTATATTAATACACAAATATATTTAATTTTACACCAACATAAAGGAGAATAGAAGCTCTGCACTTGACCTAATTTTTACAAACATGTCAAGTCCCTTTTTTTCCTGTTAAAAAAAACTTTTTGAACTCGGCTTCTGTAAGCTGCACTCACTTCAGATGTGCAGCCACTGTGACCTCCTGTCTGTCCTTCGCTCTGTGTTAGAGCAGCTGCCATCTGCCTCACAAGATCAGCTGAATAATTGATACACGTCCTGACTGCACCTGAGCATTTATCTTTTTTTTTTCTTTTTTTTTTTTACTTTTATTTACTGGAATATCCTGGCCATCCAGCTGGCTCTGCCTGCCACAACATTGCCTTGAGTCACTTCATTGAGTGCCATCGCAGTCTCTTTCTCTTTAGCATTAAAACCATATTTTGGAAGTTTAAAACAACTAAACATATTTTCAGTTTATTTATTTTTTTTTTTAGGAAAGGTCACTCCTGTTTTCTTCTGACAAGGAGTTATACATCCACACGGCACAAGACACAGTAACAAAATTGCCATTAATCAGTTAAAGTGCATTCTCTTTGGAACCAAAGCTGTAAAACTCAGTGAAAAGGTGGAGCAGAAGTAGGTTGATTCCTCACCTGCACCTGTATTTTAAAAGCAGAATGAAAGACAGAGAGAAAGAATAAAATGCTTAGAATGGAAAGAGAGTGGTTGTACCACATCTTTGGAGAAATAAAACAAATTGGGGTGAAGCTGAGCCAGACAGGGTGGAAGTCTATATGTGTGCAGGGGCAAATGGGGCTTTTGAAATACTGAGGGGTGTAGGTCTCTAAAGGGACAAAGAGATAACCAGAGAACAGCGTCTTTTCTTCTCTTTCTGTGAGCTGTATTTCCTGGTGGACGGCCCTCTGTGGTTCCCTTCAGGGCAGAGCTGTTTCTTCATTTCTCACACTAGGGAAGCGGGAGATGAACGGTACACCAGGGGCCAGCCATGCTGGACCGTCTGTCGGAGGGAGCAGTTCTACAGGCATTGCTTTTTTCCCTTGCTAATCAGAGCTCCATGCTCCCCAGTCACGCCACCACCATAGCCTAGGCAGGCATCCCAGATGATTGCCTCCAAGGACCCCCAAGGTCCCATATGGACTGCTTTGGAGTCTAAAAGGAACCACGAATAGATGTGCACACATACATTCACACACAACTCAACAACAGCAAAAGCTCCCATCTAGAAGTGGGGATTTTAGCTGGCGAGGCGCCACCGTCGGTGCATCAGTCATAGGAGGACATGGGTGAAGTCAGAGCCTGACAAATCCAGGGTATTATCAGGCCTTTGTCCAGCCTGCAGCTGTCACTTACCAGGCAAGTGGGAGAGGATGAGGGGGACAGAAGGGAATTCATGACCTATCCCTGTAACCACAGAGGAGGACTGAGGCATTCAGAGATAAAACATATGGGAACAAAAAGAAAAAATGAAGGAGAGAGATGAGGCAAGAAAAAAAAACAGGAAGATATTTTTATGAAGATGGAAAAGAGAGAGTAAAGTGGAGCAGGAAAGAAATACTGGGAGAAGGCTACAGTGCCTCAACTGCTTTCATTTGATACCACAAAAATCATAGCAGATTAGCCGATATATGCTGATTTCCTCTGAAGACTCTAAAAAATGTTTTATCTTTGTCCCTCTCCCATTCAAAAATGACCAGCGGTAATGCATATCTAATCTTCTTCTGTCGTCGCGGTAGGTCCCAAAGGCTGTCCATCTCCTGAAAAACGCCTCATCTTTCTGTCTTTGAAATAAATGAAAGTCCACAGGGCGATGGAATAAAGATGAGCTAAGCCTTTGACTTGATGCAAGATTGCCAAAGGGTCCAAACTTAAGAAGCCTGCCCCCTCATCTGCTGCATGGAGATACTGGGGCCAGAGCAAGAAACCAGATAATCTGATAGAATTTCAATCAACAGTGATCAGATAAGAAATAACAGACCGCCTGATTTAAAAGTCAGACCACAGCCCCAACAGTTCAGCCTTTTTCACTTTAGTTGGAAATGAACAAGTCTATGACAACTCTCAAAACTCTGTCAAACTTCACCTCTTGAAATTTTATCTCCGGGATTATGACACTCTGTTGTTCCCATTCTGATTGGCTGGAACTGGCCCCTGACCTTAGGTATGCTCATATGACCCATGTTACACTCTCAGTGATTGGATTACTCCTTTATTGGCCAGTGGCAGTGTTTATAGGGCATGCCGAGACTCAACTCGGCTTTGATCCACCAACAGAAGCAAACAGTGGGACCGGGGGCATAGTTTGCATCCTCGGCCTAAGCCTTGTGGTGTGTGAGACATCTGCCAAATCCTTCTGGATCAAAGGATGACTATTACACAGACAGGCGTTCACATACCCCCAGCTGCCGCTTTAGAGGGCTCATGACCCCTGTCAACGGGTCAGGTTGAAAAACACAGGTGGGATAGAGGTCGCACATATGTATGCACAAAGACACATGCATACCACTGCTCCTTCACAGTCTTTTTCCAAGCAAAAGCACTGATACAGGAGTTCCTGTATAAGCTGCCACAGTGTAAGGTGTTATGAATAAAACCTAGAAGTTCAATAAACTTAGGCCTTGTTTTTGTTGTTCTGCAGTATTTTCCTACTTCAGCTAGTTTTTTTTAATCCTTTCCAAATAAGAGGATGAGTTGGAGCAGCAGCAGGAGAAAGAGGAGATCAGCTGAGGGTCTTTTGTTGTTGAGATGGGCCTGAATCCTTGTTGTTTGACCTGACTCTGCATGCCTGTGAATTCACAGGTTCACCTCTCCCAATAAACCTTCAGAATAAGCTTTCAGCCAAGCTATAAATACAGCAGCGGTGTGACTCTACTGAATACAAGGGTCTGTAAAGTGAGGGGAAGAGAGACAGGGAAAGTGAGATAGTGAGAGTGTGTCGGCTTCTTTGTGTCTCTTTCTGCGTCTCCGTGTTGCAGTCTGTGTTTCGTGGCTATGTTTGCATGCATCTGGGAGCAGCGCTGCCAACCTGCGGGGCCAAGTGCTGACATTTCAGTCTGCGAACACACAAATGAATTTTGAGCAAATCTCATTATACAGGACAGAATGAAGATGCTGGCTGTGAAAATGCTGTGGCATATGGATACTTTATCTCCCCCATGTTTTTTAATTACTTTACAGGCAGTATCCTATTTTCCATTGACTCACATTTTAACTTTCAGAGGGAAAAACTGCACAGGGACTAAGCTCTGCAAGCTCATGCGATCATGATGCAGACATTTTCCCTTATACGCACAAACACATGGCTTATTGCAAAGTGATGAGCAGCACTCATTCATATTCCTTCATACCCATCTATTGCTGGCAGGGGTGACACATTCATCTTAATTGCTGAGGTGATCTTCCAGCATAAATTGCTACCAGTTTTTCCCTCAATCTTTTCTCACAGCTCTTGTTCTTCAGGCCCATTACAGACGTTGGTGCGTTCAGGGGGGAATTTGTAAGCAGTGACACCTGATGCATCAGGAGCGATCATCCTGACTAATTATGCATTGAGGTGCCCGAGCATTGGGGAGCTCTCGGGGAAGGCAGCTGAATCCATCTTCTTTATGTATGGAGACAGGCTCTCTGCAGACGGTAGCAGTGATAGCGGGCAGCTTCTGATGCCTCTTTGTGCTTGATTCCTGCCCTTCCCCGATGCTTAGCTTCCCAGCTCTTTTACCATATATTTGCACTGGAGAATTCCATGCAGTGTTTTCTAAGAATCCCATCATCTTGGTACCCCCACGGTGGGTGGAGGACCAAGAGGAGAAGCCCCTACAGATAATCTAGATACTGCACAGGCCTCCTTTGAACTACCATGACAAATTCACCCCCAGTTAAATCCCACTCCCAACCCGAACTCGATGCAATTTCCATTTGTAGCTCTTTGAAAAATATATTGAAGTGCTGTGCTGCCATATCTTTAATTTGCTGGAGATCTTGTCTTCCCTGATCTTCCAGTCCACATCCCACTACTTTATCCAGCACATACTGGAGTAGATTTTTGGTCATGTACAGGCAATCCTTCTTTCTCGAAGCTTTAGCAGGTGAGAGAACAACAATAGGTCATGTAATGCAGTGAGTGTATATGGACTCAAGTAGTGTTGTTTATGGCCTGGGTTGTGGCCCTTTTTTCTAGATCCCCAGCTGACTCCCACTGCACCCCCTGGTTCCTGTAGCCCAGTGGTGCATGTTTGAGATGCTGATGCTAGCACTGACCCTCCCTGGAGGGTCAAAGAAAAAAATTTACGAGGCTGTTTGTTTGGAGTCAGCCTGGTCTTCTCTTTGACCAGCCTCAGGGATTAAATTGATTGCATGTATTGGGCTTCCCACATCTATGTTTGGTCTTTTCACCCATTGCAGTCTTGTCAAACCTCTCTCTGCACAAACAGGGATGGTGGCATTTATTTTAGCATGTGTAGCAGCAGTAGGAAACATGAAGAAAATGAATTCAGAATTGCAGATGTGGTTTTAGTTTTGCTTCTCCAATGTTTGCTGTCTGTGTATGTACAGTTTGGCTAAGGCACACACACTTTTGTACAAAAGATCTTCAGGGAAATCTGGAAACCTTTGCATTAACAAGCAGATGAAATTAAACAGATGTACTGTTGTGCATGTAGAGTTGCTCTTTCTGAAGCTGATAATGGTTTCATATAACAGTTGTCGGCAAATTTTGTAGTTAAAATGAATAAAAACTTTAGGGGAATCTCTTCTTCTATGAGCTTCTTATATATGTTATATGTGTATGGACTACAATTATGTAATTTAATTGTTTTAACATCGCATATGCTATTGCATGCTATATGCTATTGCATTTAAGCAATTTCATGCAACGACAAAGGGAACGCTGATTTTGTAATCAACAGTAATAGAAGGACTTCACCATCACTTCACACCCTAAAAGCAGAGGCCACCTCACACCCCAGTGAGCCACTTAATTGCCCACATCCACATAAAAGGCCTAATGTACACTCCCTGCACTGCCACACACATAAAGCTATAGGAATCAAATGGAGTATAACTAATACAATTGATTTTGATCAGGGGATACCAATAACACGGTAGCCGTGTCTCGCCAAGTGCTGAGCAGGGGCATGCACTGAGATCCGAGCTTCCTTTATGAGCTGCTATTTATTGTGCTTTTAATGAAGCTTGATTGGCAGCATGTCCTAGTGCCCATTATCATCAGAAGGATGTGCTCATTCTAATCTGCAATTATCGCCATAATTGTGCCCAGAATCCACTGGGCCCAAACAAGCAATCACTTCCACTGCTGGCATGCCACCTGTAAGTGCTACTCTGAGGACACATACAGTGACAGGGTGACAGGTCCTCATGTCAAGTGTCCATTTTGACTATGTTTTTAGTTATGTCTCCCCTTATTCCTCGCTTCATCCACCTGGACTTCTCTGCTCTATTTCTCGCTTGCGATTTTGGTTATTTAATCCTGGATGACTTTGTTTCTTTCCCTTCTCCCACATGCTCTTGATTAACCTTTCCCTTTTTCACTCAGCACCATACCCTAGACACCCCTCCTACCTTTATCTCCCTTTCCTTCCATCCCACTCCCTACATCCCCGAGCTCCCATCCCCGCCCAGCACAAATTCCTAACCTTTGGTCACTTTCATCCCTGTGGTATGCATAAATGCAGGCCTATTATCACGCTGGTTGTCTCATCATAATTATGCATTTTGTCATGTGCTGTCTCTGTAGCTGCTGATAAAAGGAGAGCTTGATTACGCTGAAGGAAGACTATTGATTCCTATTGACAGGCTCCTCAAAGCCCTTTAATGAAGGGGATGTAAATTAGGGTTTTCCACGGTGTTTAATGACTGTGTACCATAAAAGGCCAACATTCTCCTGCAGTCTAAAAGGGACATGTATCACTCACAATGGTGCACAGGGGACACTTTCAGTTATAGGAATGTTAAGGGGCAATGGATGGAAGAGCGAGGGCAGAATGAAAAAGCACACGGAGATGTCAGTCAGGTATGCAAAAGGGTATCGTGACTGTCAGATCAAGGGATCCTCTACACAATTTAGAGGGGTGTTATGGTGGTCAAGTGAATTATTCAAATACAAGAAAGCATCTGTAACAATATTCTAGGTGAATAATGTACCAGGTGTTACTTCTGAATGAGGGCTTGCTGAAAAATTACCTCCAAGTAACAGCTCGGTGTGCTAACTGGATTCAAAACAACAACTCCCGTTATCTTACCTCCTGTTTCCTTCTTCCCCAGCTGTCAGATGGCTCCCAGTAACCACGACCGGATACAAAGGCTGAGGCATGAATTCCAGCAGGCCAAACAGGAGGAGGACCTCGAGGACCATCAGCACACCTACAGTTTCGACCAGTCCTGGGTAAGTGTCCAATAGGAGCTACGCTCCATCAGAGCTGCACAAACCTAGAAACACATACTTCAAAATTTCCTGCCCTGAAAGCTCCAGCAGTAACTCCCCCTGATGCACCACTGGACACTCAGATTATCTCCAGAGCCACCAGCTGCTTGTGGAACTTGGGAATCAATAAAGGCGAATCTTATTTGTGTGATTATTTACGTGTGACCTGACCGTATTTCAGTCAGAGTTGGGCACTGCTCCATATCATGGCTTAACAATATCATGGCTTTTTAGCAGCGAACACTAACAAATCAATATTTCAGTATTTCTAAAAAGCATATCTTTTACTGGTATCCTCTTGATGATTATCCCTATTACCCAGTTCGTTCGATCAAATACACAGCAGATGAAAATGTTCCAGTAAATTTTATTCTTTCTGACTGAAAAAAAAAAAAAAAGTTTGCTTCCTGCATCATTCTCAGGAGAAGATATTTAGTTGGTGTTTAGTTATATATCTCTGCAGACTACAGCTAAGAAGTGTCACACATTTCTGCAACCAGGGACTAACAATAATAACAATAACTTGTGAAATTAATAATAATGGATATAAGACAAGATGAAGCCCAGAACAGCATCAGCATTCACCGGCTGCATGAATAGTCTGACTTCATCATCTGTTTGGACCGTCAGTGTGGTACGACAGCCAAACTATCTGACTCATGTCACTAAAACTATTTCTTTGACTAATTTGTATTTTCGGGGTCCAACTTTGGGAACAAATTGCTGATTATTCATCTCCGTCTGCGCCTTTTCTATCCCAGAAATATGACACACTTATGGCAGGAAGGCGGAGAGGAGATGAACAAGGGAGACATTTGATGACAAGTGACTGTTCAGGACTTAGAGGCAAAGTGAGGGGATAGAATTTGATGAGAGTGAGGCACACGCTCATTTTAATTTTCATCAGACTTGATTAAAGGGATTTTTAAATTAAAAATTTTAAATTAAAATTTGAGAGAAGTTTTTTTTCAAGCCGTTCTCCTCTTCCATGATTGATCTGTAACAACAATGGGATTTAGTCCTTATAATTGGAAAAATGTAATCAAGTTAATTCCTTTGTTAATTCATTCAGGCTTGATCTCGTATTCCTCCCTGCTGTGCACGGGAATTTCAACTGTGCCTGAAGTTTAAATAAAAAAGCACTTTTTTCATCTTTCCTCATAACCTGTGATGATCCGAACATGGAGTCAGGCTATTTATGGGTTTGTTAGAAGTGATATAACTTGTTGATTTAATACATCCTCTTTATTTTAAACTATAGAGCCCAACTTGTATAATCAAGCTTGAACAAATAACAGGTCAAATTATTGTTATTTATGTTTATTTTTTCAGTGTAATGGTTGAGACAGAATTCCTTTTTTCGTTTGACTTTTCTGACCTGGTTGTTGAGGAAAAATGTCTAATTGTTGCACCAAGTGGAGCTGTTTTCTAAATTATGGCTCAAAATGTCAGAGTTTGAAAGAAAAATATTTGGCATCAAATTTTCTGGTGTGTCACTCTGTTAACTGAATTGGTTTTGGAGTGGCAGGCATCTTCGGCTGTTTTTCCTGCTGTCTAAATGAGTTTGGTTTAGATGTAACAACATATTTCATTTATTTGCCCTGGATTAGCTTCAGTGTTAGTCCTACTGATGGTTGAAAATCAGTGAGAGCGGACATGGTCTCCTCTGGTTTCTTAATCTCTCTCTCTCTTCACATTCTTGCTGTCAGAATGAGATGTTAACTGTTTGCTCAGCTCTGAGCAGTCTCAGTCTGTCTCTCTGAGCCTCTGAGCTCCTAATTGCTTGTGATTGTTGACATTGTTGAGCATACCCCTGCTTTTCCACTGGTAAGAAGAAACAGGGCCAGCCCTGGAGTACTGAAGTCTATTTCATTAGCCCTCTTTCATGTTATTTTAGTGTTGTGAACAAGGATTCACAACGGTGGAGCTTGATAGGAAAGCTACAGGCATACACATGTAATGTGTTGACACTGATTAAATGAACTCAAGGGAAATCTTGTCTCAGTGTCACCAAAAAGCAAAATGGATAAGGCTTTATTTTAGACAGATGGAGCAAACATTTGAATATGGAAACCAAAAAAAAAAAAAAATGGAAAGAAAAGAAGGAGGCAAAAATACGAGGTGACACATTTATGTTGAAAGTGTTGGTGAAAAGGCCTAACACGTACGTGTAGAAGCAGGAGCAAGAGGTAAAAATACATCAGAGAAATAAACTTTTCTTCTTTACTTACAGTTTCCCTCTCAACAGCATATTCTTAAAGTGATTATGAAACTGAAAACTCTGTATAACTTTCAGAGAGTGAACTCTTCAACTGTGTAGGTGGAGGCATTTGTGACGTCAGTAGCATTTTTAGAAAGAGTTTTGACCCACACTAAAAAACACAACCTTTTAACTGTGTTCTGTTCTAATCAATTCTACAGCTACGTTTGCTACAGAAATTGATATCTCACTTTTTTTTTCGCTCTGTGTCATTGCTGAACGTTGCCCACGGTGATGAAAGTGAAAACCTCCATGACCTCTAATTTTTGTAAATGAAAACATTCAGCGGAAAGTGACTGTAACCAGGAAAAGGCAAGATGCTCAAGAAGGCAGTTAAATGCCTCCCACATCAAAATCTGCAAAACTGCACTTTGATGCACGTTGGCCCTGAGTACTCAAGGTTACATTGTGATGGTTTCCACACAGATCTGTGGCACAAATCAGAACAAGAGCAGCTGCTCTCATCCGAAGGCATGACACGTGTATTATTTATACTGTTTATTTCTTATGAAAACAAACAACACAAGCTCAGATTTTTTTGATCACCAGTCCAGATTTCACCTCCGAGTCTGTTTGGTAGCTGTTGTGGATCAAATCACATGATTTCCATTAGCAGACGGGGCAGAATTTCAAAATGTTAATGACTGAAAGCTGCAGAACAGCTACTGAATGGACTGAACTGAAACTGCTGTTTCAAGTTTTCAAGAATCAAGTTTGTAAGTCAACTAAAGTAGTATTTTGGTTTAATTTAGTTTTTTTTTCTTTTGTTTTTGTCTGTCTTCACCTTTCTTGAGCTTACAGGTCAACCTGAGAATATTACATCACCCAATACCCTCTTCTCCAAACAAACTGCTGTTCTATTTTACATCTTAAAAAAATCTTTCACTTTTAGTGGAAAATAAAACAGAAAATGTACAAGACAATGGTGGCCATAATGAGGAGCAGGTACAGAGGGAGCATGTGGAGCAGCCTGAGGTGTGAGGCTCCCTGTCTGTGGGTTTGACCCCAGCTTGTCTCTGGAGTCTGAGCTCAGGTATGTCTGCTGTAATGACAACGCTGAGGTCAGTCCTCGAACCCCGGCTCCTCCTTAATGGAATAATGACCAGGACACGAGAAGCCCTGTCTATCACATAGCCCCAAGTCAACACACACAATTAGAGCTGGCATGTTTTCTCTCCCTCCCTCTCTGCTGCTCTGTGAGAGGGGATTTCCAGATGTTCGTCATAAAGTGCTATGTATTTTCCAAAGAGTTGCCTCTTTCTCTCTCGCTCTCTGTCTGCAGCAATAAAATCAATTTGTGCTGTTGGGTTGCAGCACCAATGAGCATGACCACACAGACGAGTTTGAGCACCATGCTGGTACCTTGGATCAAACACACCAACAGCAGCTTGTAAAGCCCTTATTTATATGAATTCTTTTGATTTTATTATCGCTCCATCTCCTGCTACCAGGATACATGTGTCTACAAAATATCTGCTATGTTTACGTAAACTCTGGTTACTCTGAATATGGTGCTCTCATGTTGGTGGGGATTTGACTGTGACTGTGAACTCTTTACTTCGTGATCATGTCAAGAATAAGCCACTTTTAGCTTCACTCACTTGACTTCCCAGGGGCTAAGGGTTGGAGTTAACATAACCCTGTACCATGACAGTGTGTGAGCACCTGGCTGTAACCAGTAATACATGTAGTGTGTTGTTTGGTGCTGTAAAGCAGGGCTATATCTTTAGCAATGCTCTAGAGAGCTTCAACACAATAATAATAATGTAGCACCTGATTAAAAAATGTCAGTAACAGCATGAACTGTTAAAATAATTTGTCTGTAGTTGTATTTGCAAGACTGAAACTAGGTCACAGGTGACTTTGGACCGTAACATAAAATCCTCTAGTCACTCTTGATATTTGTTTTTTTTGTTTTTTTTTCTTTCTTTAAGACACATCTTGGACTTGTGGACTCTGTCATTGACCTCCTGCAACCATCTCTTTTGTTGTTTATATTTTGTATTTTTTCAGCCACACCTGGTTATGTTGATTTTGTTGAATTTGATCAACCGTCTGTGAAGCTTCCTCTCAGTTTCTAAGCTGTTCAGGCTGCATGTGTAAATTATGGATAAGTTCTTCCACAACCTCCACAACAAAGAGGACTTGCCAACATATTTGAACATCTCACAAAGTTATTGTGAGTGTGGGGTAGATTATTTTGTTCAATTTCAATCCTGCTGCCAAATCTGCACTCACAAGCGTGCAAATACACAGATGTATGCATGCCGACACATCCAGCATTATTATTGTACTCAGTTTACTTAGATACCAAAGTGTTTTAACAGAGAAGACAAATAACAGCAGGAAGGGAAGAGGACAAAGTGATTACACTGATATTTTTCAGCTCCGTTAGCTCACACATTCATCCACACAGATATCTGCACTGCAAAAAATGAGACTAAAACATTTTGTTCTGCCTTTCGTACATGCTTAAGTGAGTCCTTAAGTGATACAGAGATAAGCAATCCAACCTCTCATTCCGCATGGTTTCATGGGCCAGAGATTGGGAAATGGCAGACCACACCACTTGCTCTCAGATGGATACTCTGCCCAGAGCTACACACCCTAGCAACCACAAATGGACTGGGCTAGCTTATAATAAATTGGTGGAATTGGGTCGACATGAGGACTTTAAGAGAGAATCATTATCCAGCTGGGCTTTTGTCAGGATGTGGTGTTTCACTGCCATTCTCTCGCTTTCTTCTCGTTCTGTCTGCCCATTAGCAACTTAAATTTCTTCCATATGTCTGTTTGTGTACAGCACGGCTGCTCTTTTAAAACTGTTCCCTATGTGGTGGCCTACAAATATAGCATCATGAGGCACGCAGGCGGCAACACCATATGTTAGTGCTGACCCATCACAGCAAACTGCTTTGAGATCTAAGAGGTCCAACTCTGAACCAAGAAACACTACACCTTGCCTGCCTTGCTTTCGTTTTGAAGTCTTAAAGCTCCGCTCCGGCTGAGTTGCTTTCCTGTTCCCGGATTTTTGATAACTGCAAATAATTTTCATAATTATGTCCCCTCCTGTCTCACCGTCTGTGAACGCTCCCATGTTTAAACAGGTGGAGAAGTCTCTTTCCTCCCTGCTTTGTCTGTGACACCACCAAGGAAATGAGGGAGGGATAAAAGCGACGTATTGACATCATTTTTCACATTATTGGATAAAAACGAACACGGACGTCTCTTTGATTTGATTTCAGCAAATGTCATGTTTTATATGGCATTGTATTCCAGGCCTAACATGGAATAATCTGATTCTCCTTCCCTGGATAATGCCATTACGCTGACTGATTTTCTCTCCTGCCTTTTTCTCATGCATTTCTCTTGGCATGGTGTCATCCACCTCAAACCCTTCAGTTTTAAACCGAAGTGTCAGACACCTCCGGATTCCTGACCACTTCCTTTCAGATCACATTAAAAACTTTTAGTGTGCGTGACTAATTATTTTCTCACCACCACATTTGGCCCCAGTAAAACAATTTCTCCTTTTCCCTTACAGTTCATTAGATATTTGTTTAAGTGCGCCACACTCTCTAAACTGGGGAAGCGTGTTGTTGCAGCAAAACCTGAAACATATGAGTCCAATTCACTTCACCCATGTGGAATACTGTTGTGTTTTCAGGACTTGGAGGGCTTGAGAAAGGACATGCTATTGACGCTGAGTGAAATGTAATTGCACTGTTATTGCAGCTGTCCAAGAGAGGAAGAATGCAGCCATTTCAAGAACCCAAGAAGTTCCCAAAAAGACACTTTTGCTGACAGCCTTTCCATACACCAACACACCTTTACCCCATCAATCCATTCTGTCGTGGACTTTTACCTCTTTCTTCCACAGACTAACACATTCACACAGATTTTCCAAATTCCAAAAAGTCTCTTTCCAAGACACAAAACTCTGAATCTTTTGTGGTTATGTTCAGGTTTAAATCTCAGCTGTAGTATAATAGTAAAAATTATTGGTTAATATTTAATTAAGCAGAAATTTATGCACAGAAAGCATCCAAACCTCCACCTGCCTACATATTACCGTCCGATCCTTATGAAAACTGACTCAAGCCACACTCACGACATCTCCTCAGCTCACCTCTGTTTAATTGGCTTGTCATGTTCTTTCATCAGCCAGCTCGTTAGCAGTGCGCTGGTGTTGAGGGAGATGATATCTCCATGTCAACCCCACCGATGATCAGATAACAAACACACATTCACACACACAGATCTGTGGAATGAAGCAGTGACCGGTTATATTCATCCATAGTTCATGTCTTCAGCTTAGCATTGGTGTTCTGAAAAACACAGTTTGTGTTGATTAAAAAGATGTATTACATACATTTTAATTCAGCTGCTATTTTTAATGCCCATTACTTTCTGGTGAACAGCTTCTTAAAATCCAAAAAAAAAAAAAAAAAAAAAAGATAATTTTAGAATAGAGTAGTAGTTAACATGGGTAGTGATAACCACTTCAGTTGAACAGACAAAGAAGAGCTCCATCAAGAAAAACCAAAGAAGAAGGTCTGACAATAATGTGGCCAGTCCATAGTTTGACTGTAATGTACAGTAATGAAAAAATAAATCAGATTTGATCTGATCAGATTTGTTTTGAAAGCCTTACTCCCCTTTTAGAATTTTATTACAGAGTGTGTCATATGATTTTCTTGTAATTGATAGAAAGATCTTGGTGAATTATGCCTTCAACGAGATCACCAGGGCACAGGTGCATTTTTCAGTGCCATTGTCATCATGGAGTTGCACCCACTAACAACCTGTTCCCTGAGGGCAAAACACAGGAGGCATCACGTTGTCAAACCACCTGCTGTGCTGAGGGACATTTATACCATCATCTCAGTGTGTGTGTGTGAGAGTGTGTGTATGAGTGTGCAAACAAGCATGCTTTGTGTGTGGCTTAATGTCTCTCTGTGTTACGTTGTCTGAACTGTGTGCGTCTTGTCTTGTTTTATTTGCTGGACGTTACAGGTGAGCAACGGGACAGAGACACAGAGTGGACGTCATTCTGTCACAGTTGAGACTCAGGTTCAGAAACAGCAGCAAGAGGACAGAGACGGTTTCCAACAAACACAGAGACAGTACAGCTCCCTGCCACGGTGAGACGTCCTTCGTCCTCTCCCTTCTTTACTCCATCTGTCTGCCTGTCTCTCTCCATCTCCCTCTCTCTCTCTCTCCCTGCCCAGCCTGTAACCTATCACGTTCTTCCTGCCCTTTCTCAACCTCTTCATTTGACTTTTTCGATTTCCATCAGTTTCCCTTCCTCATATTTGTGCCTTTACCCTTTTTTTTTCTCCTCACTTTCTTTAGCGTATCTCTTTGGCTACAAAGTCAATCACCACAAAGCCACTTTCAACTCATCTCCAGACGTTTAAATGATTCTTAGCAAAACTCTTTGAGTGAAATCATTTAATGTGATCGCTTGGAATTATTTGACTGATATTCAACTTCATTAAGTCAATGTTGACCCTGAGGAAGTGGTGACTTTGTCACAGGAATCAACCCCCCACCCCCACCTCACCCCCGCCTCACTCCAACACTTCCTTTGTGATTAACAGCTCTAATATTATGTTTTTTAAAAGGAATTTTCTCTTGGCAGTCTCTCGCCTTACACAGCTTGAGTTGAGAGCTGCTCTTTATCTTCTTCATCATCCTGGTTCGATTCTTTTGCATATTTGTCAAAGAGATGCCAATAAAGCTTTCCATATCTTACATCTGAAGGCCTCGGGGGGAAATGAGTTTAGTATCAGTATTTGCATTTCCTGCCATTGCTGTGTAAAGTGTCTTTACCAATCCTCTGAAGCTTTCTAATCACGCTTTACTCAATGCAAATGGCTACGCTCACCACTGCTGGTGAAAAATTTCCACATCCTGAGCTTTACATGTTTAAAGAGAAAGTCACTAAAGGTACTAATTCTATACTTTGACTGACTAATACAGGGATTTGAAGTTAGTAATAAAATAAACAATATTTCCTCTCAAAATGAAATTGAAATCCATCCAGTGTGAGTTTTGTGCGTTGTTTAATGTACAGTATGTTCTGAACTGCTCAAAGTGAAGCCTGATTTATTTAAGTTTTGCTGCTTTGCCAGTTTAAACAGACAGAACACTTAATGTGTATGTATAGAGTACATAGTGTGCGTGTGTGTGGTCTTTTCGTTCTCTTGGCCAGAGAAAGTCTGCTCTCCTGCGATTTCAGTCTTTCCCTCCACAAACAGTAATTACTCCTTCATATCCATCCTCTTTTGCTCTGCTGTCTCTGAACAGCCACAGTCAGGTCGATTAAAACATGTTCCTGTCTAAGGCTATGGATTTGTGATCCACATGGACCCGTAATCAATGTGGTCTGTTTAAGCCAGGCCAGTCCATGCATTCCCTTCATAGGTGTTATCTGCTGGCAACTCATATGATGTGACAGTTACCTCCAGCCCCCCCCTTCTCTTGGGAAAGTTGGTCTGGCCAGCCGAAAAAGCCCCGGCGAGGATGGCCTTTGATATGCATTCCTCCCATAATCTCATAGCGTCTTTTAGCAAAGAGTCGCATGAGCTCAGGCTTGACATTTGACCCTGGCTAAGGCTTTTTAGAGCTTGTGTCTAGCATGGCTCCTCATTAAAGAGCTGAAGTCTTATATCCCCAGATTAATAACCACAATTCCCTCCACCAACCACTCCAACCACCTCTCTTTTGGAACCCTCTCATCCTATCGTTCTCTTCCAAAACAGGAAGCCTGAGCAGTGAGCCATTCAGCCGAAAGGAGACACCCCCCCACAAAAAAGTCCTTCCCAAAGAGCTTCCAGAAGAAGTCATGGTAGCCAGTTATCTGATGACGGCCAGGCTTAGCTCGCTGTCTGGGATGTGGGGACTGAAGGAGCACTAATGAAGGCTTGTTGTTGGAGCAGGATTAGCGGTGACAGGCAGTGGAGGGCGAAAGGGGCTGGGAGAGGAACGAGTGTGTTAGTAGGAAAGAGAGACCACTGATTAGCACGAAAGACATGCACTCACACACAAAAATACACACAAACACACACACAAATGTGGTCAAGATAAGGTTCTTAACCGTGGCCTCAGTGACCTGCCAGTAGCTCTCCTGAATATCCATGCAGCTCTTGCATTCCTCTGCCAAAACAATATTTTCCACACTATAAAGAAAACATTATTCCAGTTTTGTTGACAACTTATTTGTAAAATATCGAAACGATTGTTCCATTGCCCATTGCATGCATTTGGGTTTTTTTCCCCCTAATCATTCTGTATCTGAGCATGTGTGTGCTTTCTCCTCCTTCTCATAAACTCTGATTCTTCCCAGCTGTTTTAAAGAAACACACAGCGGCCACAAATTTCTGCGAGCCAACTTCCTGGCTTTGTTTGTTATGTTCTGTCGTTCTAAATTTACCCCATTCTTTGGCATGATGTATTTTCCCATCCCCTCCTTCTGTAAATGTAACTAATCTACTTTGTGACATGTTCTGGCGCAGGAGTGGAGGTGATAAGGAGAACTACCTCCCCTGACACATCAATCATGACTACATTCCCGTGGAACAATGCCATTTCTGCTCTCTCTCCTCATTGCCACCAAAGGCTGTCCGCTTAAATCTCCCTTCTTCTCTTATCTGCTTTAAAAACTAAAAGGTCATTCTGGAAACGCAGATCGCTGCCTTGCGCAACAGGCATCCTAAATGAGTGGCTCCCTCATGAGCGGTGCTGGCTGCTCCATAAGCCAAACCGGGGTGTAAATGCATGGCGGCTCGCCCAGACAGTGAAACCCAGATATGGAGCATGTGGTGGGGCTCTCTCTGCAGTCTGTCCCTACAGCTGCCCCTCTGCCAATTACCCTCATACTTACACACACTCTACATACATGCAAGCATGCACACATACACACAGAGTGTAACAGCATAATGTATTTGCGTTACACATGTACAGTACATAAATGCATGTATTTTTGTCCCTGCATGCATAAAATGTAAATCTAAGCTCACAAAGGCCCACAAACTCATCACACATCACACTGCCATGTGCTTCAGCTCCTCCCCTCCCCTTAGATACTGTGGACCACAAGGGTTTCCATCAGTAATGCTGGAATTGTGGGATTTTCATTAGACTTATTTGGATAAATAGCAAGAAGAAATGTTTAACAAGGGAGAGTTGAAGAAGAATATAGTCATTTACATTTTCCACTATGCAGCTGATGTACAAACATTGCCTAAATGGCTTGAAATCCTTAAAACAGATTTAAGTTTGACACATGGGGTTAATAGGAGTCCTGCATAGTGTAGCCACTTACAACGTAGGCTTCATTCATTGATATCTCCACTACAATGCTGGATCTGTAGTCTTTTACAGAATCTGACTATTATCTGACTATTATCTACTGCGTAGGTGCAACAGCTGCTTGCATAGTCTCTGTATCTACAGTGTAACCCTTTCATATCAAATATAAATCAAGATTTGAAGAACTTTTATGCTTTTAGGCATTTTTGGCCTAAAAGCATCCCGGGCCGCCGTCTCTGCAGCCTTGTTCACCATGAAGTCAAACTCCTTTTGAGCACACAGTGGGTCCGTGAGGTGTGAATGGGATTTCTCTTAGCACTCCTGATGCAAAAGACACTGTCACAGGTCTTCCATCGCACGTCAGCCTTAATGGATCCCAATAACGGAGGAGCAGGCTTAACGCTTTAGCCAAAAACCTGGCTGTTCCCAATGACAGCTTTCCAGGGCCAGTTTCTGAAAGGGGGAGCATGTATGGTGGAAGGTATCCTTGTGCATTAGTGTGTATGAGAGACGATATAAGGGGTGATTGATAAATTCATGGCCTGAGATAGAAGTAGTCAGTTCTAGAAAACTTAGAACATTTATTTTTCAACATAGTCCCCGCCTATGTTTCCACATGGCGCATTTGCATCCTTTCTTTGGAGACATTGGCGTCTTGGACCTCCAGAAAGTGGTCCACAGCAGAGACAGTGCCATCATCACTGTTAAAATGGTGACCACTGAGCTCCCTCTTTATCTTTTTCACATGCACAAAAGCAATGACTCATAATAAGAACCAGAACTTCTCAGTCAAAAAAAGAAGAAGAAGAAAATTGGCTTTATTAACATCACTTAAAAAACAAGGGAGCATGGCAGATGCCAGCCTTGTGCGACAACTGAAAATAGATAAAACAGACAGGCCTTAGTTTCCAGAAATGTTGCTTTCAAGGGCCGACTAGGCATCTGTACACATCTGTACAAACGAAATGACATTTCCTCTCTGACACTACCTTCTAAACATCAGGCTTGACAGCTGTTAGGCTAATCCGCGCGCAGTCCTTCCAACATTGGTTTTACAGTCAGGTCATTTTTGAGAGCTCAGATTTGCATGTGTAGGCTGAACCCAACATGGTTGAGCACATACATAGCCAATGTCTTCAATGTGCCATAGTCTTGGGGCCAGGCCGCCTAAAATGTGCTAAAGCTTTCAGCACCACAAAGAGCAGCTTTCATTTCACTGGATATCGACTGGTTCACTTTGAATTGCTGCTTCGTCCAACAGCATCACCTTCTTCACTTTAGCTGAGAATTCTCCACCTGAGCTGATGGTGAATGGGTCGCGCACAAATTCAATAACATCCCTGGAAATGGCAAAGTCATCAAATCTGGTAGAGAAATTCTCCCCCAGCTGTGTGAAGCATTTCTTCATATTCCCTGTGACGTTGCTCACACCCACTGTCCTCAGTGTGTTCATGTGCAGCAGCTCCCTGACAACAAATCTGTGTGGAATAGAGTTTGTTCCCAAAGGCATCGAACTTTTCAGCATATCCAGAACGGACTTTTCTTCCCCCTGTGGTTGCAGATTGAGTACATTCAAATGGGAAAATATGTCTGCTAAAAATGCAAGGTTGCACATGTATTCTCTGTCTTGCATGATGTGCAGGTGTTCAGCTGCTCCTTTGGTTTACTTTGCTTCAAAAAATCCACAACTTGATCCCTGAGTTCAATGAAGCGCTCCTTGGCTTTGCGTAAGAAGTTGTTTTGAGAAGCACAAATTTGCAGAACAGCTGTTGCTCCAAACTTGAATTCCCTGTGATGAAGTTAATTATCTTCATGGTTTTGTCCATAACCTCTTTCAGATCCCCACTTAGTTTGGCACACAGCACATTTTGGTGATTGAGACAGATGACAGCTTTGGGAGCCACATTCTTAATTCTGCTCACCAGACCCCTGTTGCCTACCATAGGAGCAACATCTGTGACGATCAGGTGGATTTTTTCTAGTGACGATCCATGCTTTTTAAATAACGCCTCCAGCTTTCTAAAGATAATGTCACCAATGTCTAACCTTCCAGTGGAATCAAAGCCAAGAGCTCTTCTTTGAAATCTTCCCCATCAAAATATCTGACGAAAACAGACAACTGGGAAATGTCAGAGTTGTCAGTAGACTCATCGATAGCCAGGGATATGTATTGAGCTTCCTTGATCCCATTAAGTACAAGTCACTGGGCATCCACCGCCAATATGTGGACATAGCGGGTGGTACTTGTAGCAGACAGAGGTATTTGCTTAACAGAGGTAATTATCACATCTGTAGATTTGTCAGTGGCAAGTTCTTCCAGAACAGTGACCATGCACTCCTTAAGAACCTCAGCAGCAGTGAGAACCCAGACAGCCTGCAGAGATGCACTCGTTACCTTCTCTTGTTCAGTTCAGTTAATAACTCCATTGGCATGAGAATATCCAGATTTCAAGGTGGCAATTTTTCTGCGACACTCGTCTGACAGGTCAGCGTATTACTCTTTAAAAGTTGCAAGCCTTGTGCAATGGCAATGCTAAAGATTTTATTCATCTGCAACAGCAAATGAATAAACATTCATTGTGGATGAGACAGGTCTATATTTTCTGGAACCGGTATGATGTATGTACACCTATCAGTCCATTCTTCATTAAAACTGAGGTTCTCCACGTCTACTTTCTGCTTTAGGCTCTTTGACAGTGACATTTTGGCTTTTTGTCCTACTTCCTGCAAGCTTTTTCTGCCAATCTTCAAATATGTTTCCAAAATTACAGATTTTACCCATCACTCCTCAGTGAACTGCCTCCTTGCCAGAGGTCTGAGAAAGTTTTTTAGGAGTCTGTTCACACTGATATAGGCTAAAAATACCATTAAGTAAAAGTATTAAGCAATAATAGGCTAATTAGGTCTAAACATTTTTTTGAAAGCCTGACCCCCATAGTGTCTGCTCAGAAAAATCTGGTCCTTGGACAAATGTAGACCCCTGGTGTAGGGGCTGGCAGGCAGACTGAAGATGAGTAGAAGGCAGATAACGCCGTGAGGCCTGCCATTACTCTGTCTGTGCCGTAAGTGCACCCGTCTGCATCTCCAAAAAGGAGTTAAATGGATGAAAGCAGCCATTTTTCTCAGGGATGTTTTAACATTTGAGTTTGTTTACAATGTGGAACTAATGTTCCTGTGGGCGTTTCAGGCTTCCTCTGTTTGTTTCCTGTCTCTTTCATGTCACGGTCTTTATGTCACTGGATTCAGTGTGATCATGCAGCAGGCTATAACAGATCCCTCTTCGCTCCACCCAGTATTTTAACTCAGCGCCACTACCACATCCCTTTTTAATCTCACAAAATGTGAAAATGGTCACATTCTCTGCTGAAGTGCAGTTTCTTTTGAATTCCCATTCAAAGTGCTGACCCAGGGGGCAAATTCAGAAAAAAAAGCAATCTGCAAGCAGAGTTAACTGCTGTCCTCCTCTCTTCCCTTTCAACTCAGGTGCAGTTTAAGGTGACTATTTCAACAGCAAGATTGACCTCTTTACCTGTCTCTGTGTGTTTAGGCAGCCTCGCAAGAACCCCAGCACATTGTCCCAGGACTCATGGGACAAGGTTTACATGCCTTCAGAGGGATTCCAGACATCCAAGGAGATCCCTTGCTACTCAAGCGTCCAGGGATCACGTAACGGCTACCTGGGAACGTCCAGTTTCAACGCTCGTGTCCTCTTAGAGACTCAGGAGCTGCTGAGACAGGAGCAGAGACGCAGAGAGCTGGAGGCCAGCAAAGCCAGGCCGTCTCCTGCACAGGAAACCCCCAGCAGCAGCAGCCACGACCACAACAGAGACCACATTCAGGCCCCCAGCTCAGCCCCAGTGCAGTCTCCACCTCAGCCCAAGGGCCCCTACCGACAGGATGTGCCCCCATCTCCTTCTCAGCTTGCCAAGCTCAGCAGGCTTCATGGCTCAGAGAAAGGAAGGCCGTTTTACTCCTGAGACAGTAACGAGGAACTGGAAAGTGTAGTTTTGGGAGATTAGGAGCATTAACAGGGAAAAATACAAAGAGGGCAATAAGTCTTTTTTTTTTTCAATTTTTTTTTTTCTGCAAAATTCTGAGACCTTCATGGGACTGTTGATATAAATGTTAATATTTAAAAGAAGATTTTCTATAATATGAACAATGACCTTTTTTAGCTGTATCAAAAAGAAATGATTTGAGATGTTTTATTATCCACCATCAAATTAATTTGATGGTGGATACTATGTGCATAAGTGCCTTCTCATCCATTGATGCTTCACCTTTTGAAGGCACCAGCCCCTTTTTTTTTGAGCTCTTGATCTGCAGCTTTGACCCATCCATCTGACACACTGAGTAGAGCAGACATCACAACAGAAGGCAGTTGGTTTTGGCCATCGCTGCATCACCACGTCTGACAGCAGTCTGACCTAAGCATCATAACCCCAAGCACAAGACGCGCCCTGGGCATGTTTTTGTACCACTTGGGTCCTGGTGGGGATCTCAGTCGATATCATGCATGTGTGAATCCGGCTTATTTTTCCTGTTGGTGGGGACTTTGTCAGGCTCTACTGTACATGTGTGTGTGGGTTTAAGTGCTGGCAGGAGTTGGCATTTAGTGAGAGTGTGGACGTTAAGCAGCTTGTGTGAACTGTGGAGTCAGAGCTAGGGCTTTGGGCTTGAGTGCCTTCCTCCCCCCCCCCCCACCCCTCCAGTTCAGAGAAATGTCCCTTTTGGTTTCTGATACAACACCACCCTGAGTCTGTGTCCTCCTTCCAACCCCCTCTTGTATTTAATATGATAATCCTGAATTCTCTGTTCCTCTCTGCTGGCTGCTTTATCTCTGTCTTTTCTCCTCACATTGTCACCCTCACCATACAGAACTCTCAGTGGAGGAAAACAGTCTTAGATCTCCTTCACTCCTACCTTGCCCCACCCACCCAGCGAAATCCAGCAGTATAAACGGGGTCAGGTCTGTGTTATTAATTAATGTACCTCATTAAAAATGAATGCAGCCTTTGTGTGTGTGTTTGTTGTCATGTGTGGTGAGGAGTAAGAAACAGCGACTTTGCTGGCATGACTCCGGCCTCAGCCTCACTAAGAATGATTTGGCTGTAACCAAAGCCGGTTGGACCCTAGGTGTCTGAGCTGGTCCTCGCTGAATATTTCATCAGGGTGGTTGCATGGGAAACCACATCAGCTCTGCAGTGGGTGGCCTCAGTGTGGGACTTCTTATCCATAGGCCTGATACAATAGAGCTGATTTTGTTTTCCATTCGTGATTATGTCCATTGATAGAAAACCACTTGGAAGCTTTTTCGACATTCAGTCAATAAAGAAATGTGTGTGAGAGTGTATATGTATGACTCTGAGTGTGTGTGTGTGTGTTCTTGTATTTCTGTCCCTGTAAGAACAAGAAATTGAGCTTGTCAGAGTAATGACGCTTTGATAATTAATTTTGGGTTATTGTTTAGACCTGCAGCGGTTAGAATAGGTAAGGAGTAAGATTTAACATTTTTGTGGTAGAGGGTTTATGGTGCTCACAAGTGCAGGAAAAAAAAAAGAGAGCATTTGTGTAAGTTCTTCCCTGCACATGCACGGGTATGTAAATTATAGCACTAGTATGTTTGTTCAACTCCCAATTTTCCAGCGTGTGTGTGTATGTTAGTGTAGGTGGACATGTGTTTAAGTGTCTGAGAACGCTGCCAGTAACTGGATGCTCCAATATGTCTATGAATATGTCTTGGCAGCCATATGAACCACTTGGCTGCCGAGTGGGAGAAGAGCAGAGGAGTGGGAGTGAGAGAAGATGGGAGGCCTGACCCTGCAGATGATTCAGTCAATGGAGTAATCACAACTATTCCTCTGAGCGTGCAGTACAAACAGGAGGTTACCAACAAGGCTGCGCTTCACTTTTGCCGTCTCTTCTTCTTCTCTTCATTTATGTTTCTCATCTGTCAGTTTCACATGTTTGTGGTTTTCTGTGTGTGTGTGTGTGTGTGATGTCTCTGTGTTTTACGTGTCTCATCAGGAACTGGGGAGGGGTTCAAGTGGCTGCAATATCTAATGAGATTTTTTTCTCCACATATGCAAATCTGATAATATCCCATAATGCACGTTTATTATGTGTCGTGTAATTAATGTTAATGCGCCGCCCCTGTGACACATGGATTCTTCCCATAAAGCCATTGTTTCGGGGGATTTTTTTTTATCCTGGGAGAAATGAGAAATATAATGTTATTGTTTCATTGTATTTTTATGATCATCCCTCATTGTGTTTTATTATCCACAGTGTGGTGGTAAAAGATGACTAATATGTAAGCACAGTGCAATTTTCCTTTTTACAACAGTGTATCATTAAGAACCGATTCTGCTGTTCTCTGTACATACAATATAAACTTTTTCAATGAATAAAGTGAGGGTAGTTTCAATCCTTGTTACAGTAATTTCCCCGTGATTGTGTTGCTTTAACATTCACAAATGGTTTCTCTACTTGATAACACAGCAGCAAAATAAGAAGCATAATTGAAGGCAAATAATGAATATCTTAGTTCTTGCTGCTACCATGCTGCACAGTGCTGATTTAAGAATTCAGAGTGAACCACTGTTTGTTAAACTTCTATTTTTCCATTTTGATTTTAAAATTGGCTTTTCTCTCTCGGAGATTTGTGTATTTGAAGTAGAAAAACTCTGAGCGTTTAGTTGCCTGGTTGACAGATCAGTCCTCGTGCTTTCTGCAGCTAAAAATAAAAAAAGTATCAGGATTTCCTGAACAGATCCTCATGACTGGAGGAATGTCGAAACAAGATGAACTTCTGCTGTAGTTTCAGCTATATGTTGGCACTTGTTCAAAATGTGGCTTCCACATTTGTTGAAGCCGCAGTGAAAAAAGTATAGAAAGAAATAAGAACACATCATCCCCGTCTCTCCGTCTCTTTAATCTCTTTTCCTGATAGGTCACTGACGGCCGGCCAGGAGGTTTTGCCTTGAGCTGGCTTACCTTCTAATAACATCCTGTGATGACTCTGATGGTGATAAAGACAATAGTTAACTTTATGATGTCCAGCTCCAGGGAAAAGGCAGGTTTTAGAAAGTGCTGGCTTTGGCCCTGCATCACAGAACTCCTGCCAAATCTGCTTTCATCCTGAGGAAGGGAGAGGTCTTTGAAGGAATCTGTCTGGTCAGGGAGGAGATGCACAAGACAGCACATGCATCAGAGCTGAAGACATCCACTCATGTTTATCACCTTTGTATATTAGGAAATAGGCAGTAGGATATCATTATATGAGGATGATAATCTTTAGTTCTTTACAAAGCCTCTCAGTAACAGTTTTTCATTGTACATTAAAAGACTAAAGGGACTGTTTCAAGCTATAATATTAACCTAGCAAAGAGTATTACATGCCATTAAACAGTACAGTGAGAATATGGTCCTCTGCAGGTTTAGAAACACCAGATATGTAGAATGTAGAACAAAATGTTCATTCTGTGGCTACGTTTCCTCTGTGATTTATGGAAGTGTTGGAATAAAGAAGGGATTTTCTCATGTACAATGACGTCATCATTACAGGACTGACATGACGAATATAAATGCAGTCAGTGTATCCGTACAGGTAATCTAAAGCCATCAGAAAACAACAGGTTTCCTCCCAGCATGATACACAACGCAGTATGTAACCTGGTGGGTGCTCTGCCGTATCAGCTTGCACCCTTAACACTTTGAATCCAGAGGGAACAGTAAAGTTGTCTTTGACCCCTCTTGGTTACTCACACTGAAAGAACTCTGCTGAGTCTTTAATATTCCCCCTTTGCTTTCCCGCCATCATAATATTCCATAATGAAAACCTTCAGAGATTTCCAGTGATCAGCAGCAGAGACTGTCATTGGTCCAGTTTGAGTTTATTACTCTGCTCTGTCCTCTCGACCCCTGCAGGCCAGACCAGCAGACCCCTGTGTTGGCAAGTGCAAGTATGTTGATATGAGAAGCAGATGGGATGTGTGTGAACTGCCGGTAGATAAAAATGCTTGAGTCCGGGGATCAGGGAAATCATTTTTTACACTCTTTGGAGTCGGAGTCACCTGTTTTGGGTTGAAGAACCTGTTTCTCCCTCTGAGCCCTGATCTGCTGCCCCACTGGGATTTCAAAAGAGGAACTGAACTCTGTTGTAGGAAAAACTGTGGTCATTAATCTTAGCAGATGCACAAGAAAAGCCAATCGTGGGAGGATGACATGAGCACACACACACACACACACACACACACACACACACACACACACACACACACACACACACACACACACACCACAATTATAATCTTGACTCAGCTGCTCCTCACACCTGGACTTGATCGGCTGCAAGTGTAAATACTGCATATTTATATATCAACATTACAGCGTGGTCTAGCTGTGCAGCAGCAGAACTATCTGTCTAACTAACTAACATTTTAAAATTGGTTTAATCTTTGTTTTTTAGGATGTGGTCTCACACAACAACCAGTTGTCATACACACAAGGTAATTGTTCATTGTTAACAGCTACAACTGAATTACCAGATGCATTTACCAAACCGATTCCTGTCAGTAAAGCTTGTGCCCACGCATGTTTTCAAAGACTCACACTCTTCTCTTTGAAATTCAGCCATCTTCGGCTCTGATGTTGCCAGCGGCACCACTGCTGAACCGTCAGCTGCAGCTGAAGATGGAGGGCTGCAGTGCACAGGATGGAAAGCCTCACCTCCTGCCACCAGCGCTGGCCTGCAGTCTGGTACAACACAGTGGTCTCCACCTGAATACAGCCAGCAGGACCCTTCAACTCAGACTCTGGCCTACCCAGCCAACACCCTGACTGCAGACTTGTATATGCAGACTCTGTGCCCCAGCTACACCATGTTGACCTACACACACACACCACTGCTTACAAACTTTGGGGTGAGTAGGAGACAGCTCCATGTATGAACAAAAGTATGTTTACAGTTTTAGCAGGCAAGACTTGGAAACATGGAAAAACATACTGACAAAAATGCAAAAGGGGACTGAAAAAAGAAAGAGTTCTAGGTTCCAGCAGTCAGTTCACCTTCATGGGAAGCAGAGAATTGGAGAGTCTCACCACTGACTTCACCAACAGATGCAACCATTGCGAGTGAGCTGTAAGAGTCTATACACAACCATAAATTAGTGGAAAACAAATATGTTGTCTGTGAACATTTCACTTACACATTCAGTATACATTATTTGGGGGTTGCCACGTAAATTAAAAACATATCCTCATTGCCTTTATAGAAAACATAATCCTCTCGCAATTACGCTTCTTTCAAAATGTATTTGCTGTTGCAGTTCAGTTGTATAGAAATGTAATTTTTACACACTTGTTTATTAAATCACTTAATAGCATACCTTTTTTAATGTAATAGCTTTAATGTGTGATAATACTGTACTCTGTACTGAAAAGGCTGCTTTTTCAGAACTATAATTGGCAACTGTCAATAATTGTGTAGTGTTTCTGTAGCTGAATTACTTAGAGTCCAGCTTGTGGCTTCACGAGCACCATAAAGTAGCTTCCTCTGAGCTGTTTATGAATGATACAGATGCTCATTGGACATGTGGTTTTGGTACTTTCCCCACCTGTCATCACTGCAGTGCATTGGTATTAATACTGACAACAGTTGCTGTTCTCTCTGATTTGATAGGTAGAACTTGCTGAGAGCCTGTGGTCTGTGAGACTCAGTGCTCCTCACCACAGCAACCCAGTTTTCCTGTAATTTAATGAATGTCTGATGACTGTTGTTTGCATTGTGTGAGCAAAAACAATATCAACCTACATAAGATAGACATTTGAAGTTTAAAGCTTGTTGTCTTATTTGTTGTTGTATCCAGACAATACCAGTGGCCCCAGCACCATCCTCCCTCCCTCAGATGGAGCTTCCTGACTCAGGGTTGACCTACCTCCCCTGGGCCCAGCCCCTTACCACCATATCTACCATGCCCAACCCAGGGGTCCAGTTTGCACCCGGCTCTGCAGCCCTGTCTGGCTCACCTTTGGTGCACATGCCCTTGTCCATGTCTTTGACCACCATGATTCCTCAACTGGAGGCCCAGGGTGTAGACCCTCAGCCCCAGATCCTCGACCTCCCACAGCGTTCAGAGCACGAGCTGGACTCTGAACCACAAGGCCAGTCTCTGGATGAAGATCCGGGAATAGAGCCAGAATCACCAAACCTACTGGATAAACTTCTGGAGGATCACAAGGAAGATGGCGAAGAGGAGGTCAAGGACTCGTATAACAGCTCGCTTTTCATACCCAGTGTCTGAAATTATGAGTGTTCATTTTGTCTTTAGAGAGCAGTATTTTTACTCTTCTTGTTTTCTCAGGGGCCATGTTTTTCTAGACCACTCTTCCATACATTTTGACTTATTTTCATTTGTCACAGTACCAGAGGCCTGCAATTATGCATTCTGGATAATTTCAGTTTGTTATAACTTATAGCCAAAGTAGCTTCTAAAATCCGGGCTGTATTGCCAAATGGACAAATCAGGTCCCCAGAACTCCTGGACCTAAAGCCTCCAGCTGTCTGTGTGAAATTTACTTCGCAGTAATTTGATTCATTACAAATTTGTTTGGCAATATGCACCACTGAAGCACAGTTAGAAACTGAACCCTGAGGTCCTGTGTTGTGAAGAAAACCTGAGTCACAATCAAGTTTTAATATCTTTATTATTCAAGTTAATATTTTACTTACACAATGAATATTCTTAAAAAAATTTATATGTGTTTAAGCAAAATGATCACAAACTAACTGACCTGGGGTCATTATTATTATTATGGGGCACTAATACTGGTTGGTTTCTGGTACTCCGGGAAAAATGGGTTGGGGGAGCATTAGTGTAGGGGGGAGGTAAATAGGGGCCCAGAGTTCAGCAGGTTTGTCTGGCCCTGGCTGAGATCTGAGCAACAATGCAAACACTGTGACAGTGATGTATGTAGAACAGGGTGAAAATCAAGCGGTCAGATGATCAGGCAACTTGTAAACAAGCTGAGAGTTAACCATATTATCCAAACCAATTTAAATGGAGTTAAGATTGAAAGTGAACGCAGCCAATGTGTCGGTAATAATGTTGCATTACACGGTGTGTGTGCAAACTATGGCAAGAGGAAGGAATCAAAGTTTAACCAGACAGTTGGTCTGTAAAGTACTTTGGAAGTTTACAAGACAGTGTGGGTAAGATAATAATTTACAGACCGCCTTCATGCACTAAATACTAGCATTTGTGAGAAGTAAAGTGTTGTTGCCTGTTGTTGTTGTCGGGTGACCTTTTCAGTGATTTGCTGTGTTCCCAGAACTTATATAATTAATTCAGTCATTACAATTTTTTCATGACATCAAAAAATACAGGAATAAGACCTGAGCTGTATTAAACCATGTTATAAATTGTACCTCTTCCTTTTACACTTTTTCTTTCAAGTACAGCCAAAATGCTTTCAACTATTATTGCTATTTTTAAATGCATATGAGGTGTAGCAGAGGGAAAAGTCACCAACTCTCTCTCTCTCTCTTTTCTGAAAGAAATTTTGTTTATGTTTATGCTCACAGAATGCAATGTTAAACACTTTTTTTTTTTATATAAATCATATCAAACTGATGGGATTTCTTTGACTTTTTTTTGTGGAGTTTCTAACATGATGTAATGATTTTCTTAACCCTACATCTTTCTGCCATTTGGAGCTAGTAGTTCAAACTTTCTCATCTGCAAGGCTTTGAATTTTTTAACATACAGCAGAGAACATTAGACCTTAAGTGAGGATTTTTGCCCCGGTGCTGGTACTTGCTCTTGGCAGTGAATGCCTGTCAGTCTCAGGGGTTTTCCCCCAGGGGAAACTGACATAGTGAGAGGGGCTACAACTCATCTATCAAATTCCACACCTGGAAACATCTGAGATCATATGGCTCATCTGATGGGAACATGTGACAAGAGGAATGATTCTCTTTTTTCATTCAGGGTTACAAATAGTGTAAAAAAACAAAGCAAACGCTAAGAGTAGATGATGCTCCAATGGGCATTACCAGGTAAAATCCAGGAACAGAAAACAAGAAAATTGATGATTTGAGTAGGGCAGCCAAAAATTTAGAAATTGCATAATTCTCATGCGTGAGAGGATGAATTCCAGGAGTGCAACCTCCTGAGTTCATGGACAAAGTGAGAGGCCATATGGTGTTCTGCCTTCGAGACACATTTTTGTTTGTTTAAGTAGAGACTCTAATTTTAAAACACAGACTTTTATTTTAACGCTTGTCGGATGCGGAAGCAAACAGACGCGAGTAGAACGCAACGTTAAAAGAGAATGCAAGTTGGTGATGAGAGACAGCTCACGTTCTCAAATAATGAAAACGGACTTTGTATAACTCCTTGCAGAAGCGAAGCCTGTATGTATACGTTTATAGAGTTATTTCATGCCAGTATGTTCAAGTAAAATGAGTTTGGAGAGCTGAATGAGACATGGTTACTGTTATGTTGCTAAAGCTAAACTACTCTTGGCATGCTGTCGGGAGCAATTCATTAATTGTTGATGCTGACTTATGTTGAAATAAGGATTAATTCAATTGTTGTACCATTATGATCTTCTAAATAGAGTTTAAGTTTACTGCAATGTTACACTTTGGTAAGTACAAATATCTAATTGCAGGTATATTTTCTTTTTATTTTTTAGTTTCACTCTGTATTCAAAGCAATGCTTGACTCCAATGCAGAAATCCTCATCTTGCTGGGGAGAGACATTTTGAGAGTGCACAAGGTCCGTCAGCAAGTCAATGGTCCTCACAATGCCCCTTTCGCACAGAGACTGGACTTGGGATGGGTCCTGATAGGAGACGTGTGTCTCGGGAATGCACACAAACCAACTGTATGCACACACAAGACAAATGTGTTGGATAATGGCCGTCGCTCACCCTGCGACAGTTCCATTAAACTGGTCGAGAATCCATGCCAAGGCAAGGAGCATATGAGTAAATCCTGCAAAGCATCACTAGAGATCCTAGGGCAGAATGTCTTCAATGAAACAGGTTCTGACAACAAACCTGGCCCATCTGTAGAGGATACAATGTTCTTGGAGTTGATGGACAGAGAAGCGTTTAAAGGGGAGTCGAATCATTGGGTAGCACCCCTCCCTTTCAGACCTCAACGACAGCTGCTGTCCAATAACCGTATGTGTTGTCTCGCCTAAACTCACTGCAAAAGACATTACAAAGAAAACCAAAGATGAGAGATCAGTATCTTGAGTTCATGAACAAAATTCTTCATAACAAACATGCAGAGGAGGCCCCGCCATTGGAAGAAAAAGAGGAGTGCTAGTATCTGCCGACCTTTTGGAGTCTTTCACCCACAGAAACCAGAAAACATACGTGTGGTCTTTGACTTCAGCACCAAGCACCAAGGTTTGTCTCTAAATGACGTGCCTCTCAAAGGCCCTGACCTCAATAACTCCCTTGTACGAGTTTTGATCCGCTTTCGGAAGGAGCAGGTTGCAGTCCTCGCTGATATACAGCACATGCTACACTGCTTTCTCGTTCACAAAAACCACAGGAATTACCTGAGATTCTTCTGGTACAGAGACAATGACATGTCCAAAGACGTCACGGAGTATAGAATGAGGGTCCACGTGTTTGGCAACAGCCCATCCCCATCCGTAGCCATCTATGGACTCAGGAGAGCAGTTCGGGAGGGCACATGCAAATACGGAGAAGACACAGTCCATTTCGTCAAACGCCATTTTTACGTTGACGACGGCCTCATTAGTGTGCCCACAGATACTGAAGCCATTAGTCTCCTGCAGAGGACCCAAGCCTCCCTCAGTGAATCTAACTTAAGGCTACACAAGTTTGCTTCAATTAACAAGGTTGTCTTGCAAGCATTCGCACCAGAGGACCGAGCAGTTCTAAAGGACATGGATCTCGGTAGTAAAACTGCACCAGTGCAACGCAGTTTGGGCCTGCTGTGGGTGACCACAACAGACAGGTGTTCTGTTCTCCACAGTGAACAGCATCTTTGATCCCATGGGCATGCTTGCACCCGTGATGATTGGAGGGAAAAATCTACTGAGAGAGTTCAGCATGGATGAGAGGGACTGGGATGCTCAACTTCCAGAAGGGAGGTTCAAAGAATGGGAAGCGTGATTTGAACAAGCAGCACATTCCACGTGTATACGTACCAACATCGCTCACCAAAGCTAAACATAGAGAGCTATGTGTGTTTTCTGATGCATCCACTAAAGCCATCGGAGTTGTGGTGTATCTCAGGATCATTCAAGCTGAAGGACAAGTGGATGTAGGATTCATTCTAGGAAAAGCTAAATTAGCTCCACTTTCTCAACCCACCATCCTGTGGTTGGAATTGTGCGCTGCAGTACTGGCTGTAGAGGTTGCTGATCTCATCCAAAATGAACTGGACCTAAAACTGGACTCAGTTAAGTTCTACTGCGACAGCAAGGTTGTGCTTGGATATATTTACAATCAGACCAAACGTTTCCACATCTATGTTCACAATCGAGTTCGTCGAATTCATCAATCAACAAGACCAAACCAGTGGTTCTATGTCAACTCAGAGGACAACCCAGCAGACCACGCATCCAGGTCAGTTCCCGCATCCCAACCGCCACAGACAACATGGTTCACCGGGCCAGCCTTTCTGCACAAACCAAGTCTTTGTCATGAGAACACAAAACAGACATATGAACTTGTGAACCCAGACACAAATACTGAGATACGTTCCGAAGTAAGCAGTTATCAGACACAGACTCAAGAACAGGGTCTCAATGCCACACGGTTCTGACGCTTTTCATCCATGCACTCACTCACCAGGGCAGCTGCAACACTGATCCACATTGTCAGAACTTACAAACAAAACAGGTCAAGCAGATGCAATGCGTGGCACCATTGCGGGTTCCCACGAACTCCTGATGAGTTGTCTCAGGCTAGACTGGGTATTACCAAAGCTGCCCAGGAAGAGTTTTTCTACAATGAAACTGCCGCTCTCACACGCATGGGGTCAGTGCCCAGAAACAGTACACTTCAGAAGCTGAACCCTGTTTTAAAAGAAGATTTGATCTGTGTTGGTGGCAGATTAAAACATGCCAAGCTGAGCATGGCCGAAAAGAACCCAATCATCTTGCCCAAGACCAGTCACGTCTCCCTGCTTCTAGTGAGACAATACCACGAGCAAGTGAAACATCAAGGCCGTCACTTTACTGAAGGGGCCCTCAGAGCAGCAGGCTATTGGGTCATAGGCGGCAAGCGGCTCATCACCTTAGTTTTGCAGAAGTGTGTGGTATGTCAACAGTTGTGTCGCAAAGTAGAAGGACAGCTCATGGCTGACTTGCCACCAGAGCGTTTACACATATCCACACCCTTCACCTATGTTGGAGTAGACGTGTTTGGACCCTGGCTAGTTGTCTCCAGACGCACGAGAGGTGGCCAAGCCCAAAGCAAGTGGTGGGCTATGCTCTTCTGTTGCATGAGTTCACAAGCAGTGCACATCGAGATCATTGCCTCTTTGGATACTTCCAGCTGCATCAGCGCACTCAGGCGTTTTTTTTGCGTTACGTGGACCTGTCAAACAGATACAATCAGACTACGGGACAAATTTTGTTGCAGTGGCAAAGGAGCTGGGATTGAGTCACAAGGAACCGGACCCTGCAGTGCAGAAGTTTTTGAGTGATCAGAACTGTCTGTGGGTGTTCAATCCACCACATCCATCCCACATGGGGGGGGTCATGGGAACGGCTAATAGGATTGTCAAGACATTCTTGACGCCATTCTGCTCAAAGATAACATTCAGCTTAATCATGACGTCTTATGCACTCTAATGATGGAGGTGGCTGCTATCATCAATGCTAGGCCTTTTGTCCCAGTCTCCAACGACCCAGAGTCACCTTTCATATTGTCTCTTGCTATGATTCTCACTCAGGAAGTGGGAATCATATTGTCTCCTGCTATGATTCTCACTCAGGAAGTGGGAGTTCCCCCACCGCAAGGAGAATTCACAAGCAATGATCTCTACAGTAAACAATGGAAACAGGTACAGGCCCTTGCAGATGACTTCTGGCGCCGCTGGCGTCAGGAGTATCTTCCTACCCTGCAGACCTGGCGGAAGTGGACGGAAACAAAAAGAGACATGAAAGAGGGGGACATTGTACTTCTAAAGGACTGTCTGGCTGCACGGAACAATTGGCTTATGGCAAGGATAACTGCTGTCTTTCCAGGCAGAGATGGCAGAGTCAGGGAAGTCGAGCTTAAGATAGGTCAAGGTTCCTTAAAGGTTTTCTGCAGACCTATTTCAGAAGTAGTTCTTCTTCTGCCAATAAATTAACAAGCAAGGTTTAGTGATGGTTAAATAGTGACCTAATAAGGTCAGGCGGGGAGTGTTCTGCCTTTGAGACACATTTTTGTTTGTTTAAGTAGACTCTTATTTTGAAACACAGACTTTTATTTTAATGCTTGTCGGATGCGGAAGCAAACAGACGCGAGTACGTTAAAAGAGAATGCTAGTTGGTGATGAGAGATAGCTCACGAGATGCTCCAAGAGGCAGTGGTAGAATGTAAGCTTAAGCCTGTTGCACTGACCACTGACAGTGCAAGAAACATTGTTAATGTCGGTAGTGATGCCGGATTGGGTCCACATATTGGATGCTTTGCCCATACACTGAACTTAGCATCACAGAAAGGAATGGCAGTTAACCAGGTATCTTGACTGCTGGGAAAAATCTGAAAAACTGTTGGCTTTTTCCACCGCAGCTCAGTGGCTGCCCATACAAAGCAGAAGATGCTTGCCAAAACATCGTTTGATACATGACGTGCCCACACGATGGAACCCCAGCTATGAGATGGTTGAGCGATATCTGGAACAGAAATCTGCTGTTTACTCAGCTCTAACAGAAAGAGCCCATAAAAATAAGCATATTGCCAATCTGACTAACCATGAGCTGAGCATCGCAGAGAGTGTGGTTGAGATTATGAAACCTCTGAAGCTGGTGACAACCATACTGAGCACTGAAACAACACCATCAGTTTCCATGATCCTACCGTTAAAAAAAATAGTCTTGGAATCCATGAAACAAAGAGATGATGATACTCTCACTGCCAGGGAAATCAAGTCATCATTGAAAGTCTGCAATCAAGGTATTCTGACCCTGGTCTTGAGGACTTACAAGTGCACTGCGCTTGATCCACGTTTCAAGACACTTCCTCACCTTGATCCAGCCAATCAACAGAGAATCTATGAAGATATCCTCATCACAGAAATTCTGAGCACAGCACAACAGGTATGTATAATTTTACATCTTTATATTTTCTTTCATTCCGACATATTAATGTTGTTAGTGTTAACTGAATTCACTAATTAGCCTCTTCTGTCATTTTAATGCAGGGTGAGACCAGAAAGACTTCAGAGGCCAGTCCACCAACTTCAGAGGCCAGTCCATCGGCAGTGACAGCAAAGTCAGAGGAAGCACCTTTGCCTCCACCAAAGAGGTCAGCCATGGCAGAAATTTTTGGCCCACTCTTCAAAACTTTTAAAAGGTACCAGCCTGATTTGCAGCAGCAGCTGAAAGATGAAGTGTACGCCTACATGGCAAAGGAGTGCATTTCAACTGACTCCAACCCGCTTGCCTGGTGCAAGGCTCAAGAGTCAGCATGTCCTAATCTAGCCAAGCTCGCAAAGTGTTACCTGGCAATACCTGCAACCTCAGTCCCCAGCGAGAGGGTTTTCTCAATGGCACGTGACATTGTTACAGTCACAAGATCTTCACTCACTAGTGAAAATATGGACCAGCTGATATTTTTGAAGAAAAACTTGAAAATAGAATAAATTTGAAGCATTTTCTTTTGATGCCTTATTTATTTTGAGATTTTGGTTTTGAAGTTTATTGAATCTTGCACATTTAATGTTTTTTATTTGTTTAAGGAAAAGATTTGATTAACCTTTGAAAGTTTAATATAGTCTCTATTAAAAAGTTTTATTTTTCATTATTCTATTTATTTTGTACTTTAATATCACAAGAAGCGTTTAAGTTCTGTTGCTGACTGTGACCAACTACTACCACACTAACTAACACTACTGCCTGTTCAAAATAAACACTGGGGATAAAGCAAGCACTAGGTATGTATTGCTTCTTCTTCTTGTATCGAACCGTGACCCCAAAACCGAGGTACGTACCGAACCGTGACATCTGTGCACCGTTACACCCCTAATGGTTACTGTTATGTTGCTAAAGCTAAAGTACTCTTGGCATGCTGTCGGGAGCAATTCATTAATTGTTGATGCTGACTTATGTTGAAATAAGGATTAATTCAATTGTTGTATCATTATGATCTTCTGAATAGAGTTTACTGCAATGTTACACTTTGATAAGTACAACTATCTAATTGCAGATGTATTTTCTTTTTATTTTTTATTTTCACTCTGTATTCAAAGCGGTGTCAAGGATGTGTAATAAACCCGCAAACTACTACAAGGACACGCCTTGCATCATTGAGTCAGAGTTTAGCTCACTGTCTAGTTGAAGCTTCAACATTTCAGCGAGGACATAGGTGAAAGTGAAGAGGAACTGAAATTGAAAGATTTATTATCAGCATGAATGTAACTGTTTTACTGTCAAAATCCTTGGTGAACTTTTGTGAAGTTTTTCTAGTTTTTTCTTCCCTGGGAAAGTTGCATTAATGTCCAGTTCAGGTCCTGAAAGTAGAAACTCCAGTATCAAGGCAGCGAGTGAGAATCAGGGCATGGTGTGATTTTAAAAGGAGTCATTTTTATTATAATCATGTGCACAACTCTGGTTCATGTAAATTTTTATCTAATGCATCTCTCATCATGGCAAATGGTTTATCCATGAACTCATACAGTTAACATGTTGCTCTTGAATCTTTGTACTAGTTTACTGCTAAACTGAACCTCCCTTGTGGAGAAGGTGCAGTTGGTCCTCTGCTGCCATGCTGACACATGTCCTTGAGTAGCAGCTACAAGAACCTGCTGAAAGGTAATGTCATGTGTGACACTTTGCTTATCATTGCCTGTCTAGCTCGCCTGCCTGGCCGTTTATTTTATCTCAAAGGCAGGGCTGGGCTGTCGCTTCTGATGAGAGCCACGTGTGTTGAATTGCAGAGTTCCTTTAAAGAGCTCCATTCTGGGCCAAGAGGTGTTGCAGAAACATGCCTTTGACAGCATGCGGGGGCGGGACACACAGTCAGAAGTTGTAAATTATTTGTAAATCATTTATTATTGGTCACAGATTTGAATTTTGGACAATACAACCTCATTACAAGGTCCATGTAGTTGCTGTTCTGGAGCCTTTGAATGGGACATAACTGTAAATGTTCAAAGCACTTGAAGGACTTCTTGTGGTTGTTGGCAAAATCCAAATCCAAAGTGCTCAGAAAAATAAACTTCTGAACATCTACGATGTTGTATGTCAACTTACCAAACTCCTTCTCCTGAGGACAATTGTGGAATTTGATCAAAAGCTCCAAAACAGCCACTAAATGGGCCGTGTGGTGAAATTGTAGAGTTTGTTAGCTGTTGTTTCCAAGGTGAAGAATGAACTTTCATTCTCAGATTTGATTGGATTTTTTTAGTTAAAATGCCAGAATTAGGCCGATGCATCAGCTCTGCGAGAATCTCAACCTTGACCTGAATGTGTGAAAAGCCATTGTTGTGCTCAGAGCTGCTGTGGGAGCCCTGGGGCAAAACAAATATATTCTACCCCTTCTACTTGTGCATTGTATTACTGTGATAGAATATTAAATTGCAGTTATTAGGTTTGCCTATAATTTGATTAAACACAAGTTAATTTAGTTATGTGAACCATATACAGATGTCTGAAAAAATAAGGTCTATTTATCCCTCTACAAAACAAGGCCTCTACATTATGGACAGAAAGCATCCATGTTAAGGCCCTTATCACTGTAGCTGATAGTTTGTATAAATAGTACAAATTCACATCCCAAACAAAGTATTCATAATAATGACCAGCTGCCACACAGTGAACCAGGGGCTATTGGAGGTCAGGGACCCTGGGTAGCTGGTAGTCTAGCCATCACTGTCTCATGCAAGTCTGAGTACACAGTCAGAGCACTGTGGTACTAGTTACTATAGAGATCAAATTTATGTAAGTGACTCAAGATATAAACACTGTGACTCATTTTATCAACATTCGCCCTCTTCAGTGGCAAAGAGTGGCAGAGTATTTTCCTTCTTAAGTGGCTGAAGTGGTTTGCTACTGTTTTAACTTCTGTGGCACTGAATATATATGCAAATACAGAGAGGCGGTGATGGCAAACAACAAAAATTTAAAATGTGTTTTGAGAATCGCACCCATGATCATATCTCCAGATGGACCAGACCTTAAAGAAAAAATTCTGACATTTTAATTTAACTTGCTGACTTTGTTGCTGAGAGATTAGAGGTTGTTTCACTCTCATACTGTCTGTTAAATATTAAATATTTGTGGTTTCACATTAAATGCGGTTATGAGCCAGGCCTAGCCAAAACCGATTCTGGCACACAACCTCTCATAAGAAAAACTGCTTTTTTAACGCTTCAGTTTTGGTATTGATTAAACAAACCCATACACAGTGAGCTTAAGAGGTGCTGGTTGCCATGGTAGAGTCAGGCTGCTTCAGGTTTTCATGAGACTGCTGGCTCTATCTTCATATTTAGCATACAGACATGAGAATGGTCCCAATCTTTTCATCTAACTCAAAATGTTGCACTCTTCCCTTAAGGGATCAACATGTGCTGTTTTTATGTAAATAGATGTCCACTGAGCAATCTCAGAGAAGTGCAGTGCAGGTATACCACTGTGACAACAGAGCCTGGCACTAGAATGGACACAGAGTTTCAAAGTTTACTAAAAAACAAGAACAAAATAAAAAAAAACCAAAAAGTCAGTGTTAGTTTAGTTTGTTTCGGAAATTCTACAACAGCTCTCTTAAGGTTTACCTAAAAGCCCACAGGCCTTCTGAGTTTGGCACCTTTTGAACAGAAAATGTGTAACATCTGCTATCATTACTGCTTTTACACACCACATTTATCTTGGCTTTCCATCTGTGAAGAAAAACAGCCCCATGCAGGAGGCACCACATCAACAGCAGGAGTGGTACTGGAACCAGTGCAGTCATGCCAAGGCCCGTTCTTCCTGCTCAGCTCTCAGAGAACACCTTATGTGAAGGCAATCCTTACACAGTCCAACCAAGACGCTACAGATCAAGATGACAGGTCACTAACAAAACAGGGAGGAGTTCCACAGGAGCCTGCATACCACGTATTTTCTGACATTTTGTCATTTTCTTTTTTCAACTGCTCTCACATATAGATATCTCTACAGTTATCTAAAAAGAAGGGCAATGCAGGTAGAGTCCCAGTGCTGGGAATGTTGTGGTTAAATAAAGACGGGGTTAACGATCATCTTCCCCTGGTGTTATTTACATTAAACCTATGTATATTATGAAACACTTGACAGGTAAACTCTGCCTCCAGACTGCCTGTTCCTGGGAATTTCTTCTTAAATTTCAGAAGGTTGTCCCCCTTTTTTCTTTCTAGTTTTTTCTTTTTTTTTTGTCTTTTTCTGTCTGTTCAGCCATAGCAGCCATCTGTTCTGCTGCAGCAGCTTTCATTGATCACACTAGTAAATAAACCATTAACAACAACAACAACCACAACAACAACCAAAAAACATTTGCAATGGGTTATTCCCTGGAAAGCTGACATCCAATGACAAAACAAAAGAGCTTTGATTAACTGATTAACTGAACACAAGCTGATTCATTTTCTTGTTCTTTTTTTGAGGCGGTTGATTTATTTGACAATCATGGTTTTAATTATTGAGACTAATTTACTTCCCAAATAGAAAAACAGCACTATCTCAGGTGTGTTCACCCTCCTGTTCACTTCTGTTTGGTGTGTAAATAGGACTTTCCCGTCCTGTCGACCCAGTCTTTCTGTTATCGGGCCTGGGTGTGTGTTGCTGTTATGTGCAGAAAACATAAATGAGTGTAAATAGCCCTTGATTTACTCAATAAAGAAAGAGCCTCTGATATGAATACACACAAGTGAAGGGCTTACTTATCAGTTGTTGCGAAATACAGTGATGTTATTTATTTTTTTCATTTCTATCCTGTCCAACAATCACACGACTGTTGTCACATGGAGCCTACTTTTGGGATTCAGTGGAAAAACATTTACTCTGCTGCTTAAATATTAACAAGGACAATAGAAGCCCTGTGTCTAAACACAAAGGATTTGATTCAATAAATCTGATCATAAAACTTCAAAGGAGTCTCATAAAGGTGCACAACAGCATGTACTGTACAAAGTTTGCATCCATATCCCGTCTGTGGTTAGGTTTATGCAACAAAAGCTCTTTTACATTTTAATAAGCACATTACATCTGAAGTCACTGTGAACTGTTTCTGCATCAAACCAGATCTGGATTTTTCCTTAACCTTACCAAGAGCTGCAAGAGTCCAAACACAACCATAAAAAATGAACAATGCTGTAGTCACTACAGGTGGATATTTGGACTGAAAGCTCAGATGTTTTGGCAGAAAAAATGAGTTTGTCTGTGAACATTTTACTTATCTTGTATGTTCAGAATCAATGTTTTTGCAACTTGCAAAAACATGCCACAATTATGTTTTCTATAAAACACTGCTGTTGCAGATCAGTGGTACATACATGTTATTTTTAGGAGACAGGGCAGTCCAGAGTGTATGTATCCATCTATGTGGTGTGTACAGTCTGCTGTAAATTTGTCTGTAAATGATAAAATACTGTTTTTATAGAGATTAAATGTTCCTCTAAAAGTACAGAGAGAAAAAAATAAATACACAAGAACTGTCATAAAAAGAGATTGTTGTCTTTGCTGGAGTGTTCAAATGTCAGTACCAGCAAATAAGGGCTGACTGAGGAGTTCTGCTCTGAGGTGGGAGTTTCCTCACGCTGAACTGGTACTGCCAAGCCTCTGCAGGGGGATTTCCACAAGAGATGGTTCAGCAGAAGCATGAGCAGAGTGTGCCAACAGGATCTGTGGAACACACTCTATACACACACGCACACACACACGCGCACACACGCACACACACACACACACACACACACATCACTCGCTTAGTGTTTAACTTTGACACACTGGATCCAGTTTCAGGAATGAGACATAGGTGTGAAGTGCAGCCAGGAAGGGAAACACAAAACCCTCCTCAGGTTTCTGCTTTTCTGTTTGAGTGTTTTCGCTCAGACTTTGCTGTGACCAGGGTCAAATACTCAGAAAGACTTTTCAGTGCACTGAACGTGTTTGGCACAGATGAGCCCACCTGACACCGGCAGATGGGGACACATTTCAAAATTGTTGAAAAAAAAATTAAATAATCATGCTTCAGCTTTCACAACTAGATTCAACTTGCCATTTTAAAGCTATAAGACACCAGCAGAAAAAAACTATTGACATACTTGTCCTGTTGCTTCATTGATCTGGTGATAAGTCATGTTACTGAGAAAAAGCCTTTGAGCCAGGTTTCAGAGTAAGACATGCCAAGAAAGGGAGAAATCTATTCTTAAAGGTATCTGAGTCCATTCTGACATTTTGTGGTTTTATGTATATTTCATTTTACTGAAAATGAGGATGAGTTTTGCTAATGTTCAGATGTGGAATAGAGATAGTGTTTGGTCATAGTTAGTTACTAAGCCACATCCATAGAAATTCAGTGTCTCTTCCAATATTTGCAGGAAGACATAATAAATAAAAAACAATTTACAATAAACAAACAAAAAATTTACAGCTGCACAGAATAAATTTTTTTCAATTCAATTCAATTTTATTTATATAGCGCCTTCCACAATCAAATTGTCTCAAAGCGCTTCACAGAGACC